>PVHX01007231.1:21551-93190 GCA_004024805.1 Geosciurus inauris | reverse complement strand
GTTTCGTTACTTCTCCTCCAGTAGGTGGCGTTGTCCGTTGTTTGCTGGACTTTCCCGGCTGGTATCCTTGGTACTGGTCCCAGGCCAAGGTGAAACTCTGGGCCGCTGGTGGAGTCGCTGTTCCACCGTGGCCAAGGTTTGCTCCCAGGTGTTCACCTGCGCCCCCTGGTGTGTAGGAAGTTCTGCTGTGTTAGAAGGTTGTCCACAAAGAACAATAGCTGGGGTACCGCTCAGGAGACAGTCAGTCCACAGAAGTAACTGCTAGCGATCTCTCATGGTTGGGTGGGCACTGGGGCCAGGTACCCTGTGCGGAAGCAGGCCCGGCACGCCTGGGGTAAACTCCGGGCTGAAGCCCTGGGCCGGATCCCCCACCACAACTCCACTCCACCAGTTGGCACTTACTTTAATATTTACACGAGTAAAAGTTAACATTTTATCCTACAGACAAAAGATTTCCCATTATGCCACCTCATGGGCTACCCATTCTTTTCTAGCACATGTAAGACACTGGCTCAAACAGTAATAATTCATGTATGCACGATTCTACTTCTGATTTCTTTGTTTCCCTATTTGTCTATATTGAAGTAATATAATGTTGTTTTAAGTGTGTGTGTGTGTGTGTATGTATATATATATATACACACATATGTATATATATATATGATAGATTTTAAAATAAAGTATTATCAATACTATGTCTATATTCTCTTAAGTGTTCTTTAGGATCCTTAATTCTGTCTACTTGGATTTTAGAATCAGTTCAAGTACAATAGCAAACCCCTATTAGACTATTAATTGGAACAGCAATTATATTTATATGTTGATTTTGGAAAGCTGTTAATTTTATAATGTTAATTATTTTCATTTATTAACTATTTTTATTGATTTAATTTTTATAAAACTTTTGTTTTTCAGAGAAAACTTAGATTTATTCTGTTAAATTTGACTTTCAAATCTTTTATTATTATTATGAAGAGATTATTTTAAATCATAGTTTCTAATTTTCTTTTATTCAGTTTAATATATTGATCTTTTAAAAGGCATCCTTGATGAACTGTGTATTAGTCATCACTTTTTACCTATAGATGTTCATAGATTATAAATGTTAGCTATCTTCTAATAGCAGAATAATTGTATAATTGTATAATTTCTTCCTGTTCATACTTCACTGGCAAGAACTTGATGTGTAATGTTTATGTTGCAAAAAAAACCCCAACTTTTTCTGACTTTAACACAAATAAGTGCCTTTAATATTCTGCCAATAATATTTGTCAATATTTGACAATAACATTGTCAAATTGTTTCATTTGGAATCATAAGAATGAAAGTCCCAAGAAGCAACAAAGCTATTGCCTAGAGAGAACAATTGTGAATGACTCTAAGAACATATGAATTGTCATAAGATTTTTCCAAAAATGGAACAAACAAAAAGCAGAAAATGGGAAGATGCAAAATTTACAGGAAGTTAGATTTCATATTTATAGGGATAAGAAATTTATAACGGACTTCAAATAAGTGACTCTTAACTGTGTAGCAGATAAATTTTGGTAATTCTGGCAACATAATAAACAAGATATAAAAATACAAAAAATCAAGTTTTAGAAAATGTGAATTTGGTGTAGTATTGATTTTGTTTAAATCATCTAATCTCACCTAGATTCTCTATAAGTCTTCTTATGTATTTCCTACCAGCTTCCCTTCCTTCAGCCTTGATGATATAGACTTCAGGGTCACCTCGTTCCTCTCTTAATCACCATTATTGGATTGTCAGTACTTTAATGTTTCCTATGTACACATCACTTCTCTTATTCTCTCATCTTCTAGTTTCTTCTCCTATTCTGGCTGTTCTGAATTGAGGAAAAAAAAAAATGTCTTACTTTGTCTTTCTACCATAAGACTTTACTTAGATTTGTACTTTCATATCTTCTCACTCTTCATTTCTATCCTTCCTAGTTTGTCTCCATTCCTAACTGTAGGGGGAAAAAAAACCAAATAAATGAACAAATAAAACATAATGTCAGTGAATGTCAGTGATAATATTTGGCTTATTCTGTGGTAACCAGGCCTCATCCAGGTTTTTGGGTGAGACACTTTATGAAACCTATGCTTTCACAAAATGCCTTTAATAATGGGAAGGTAAATAGATTGTAGGTTAGAGAAACTTAAAGCAAAGGGACTCAAAGGTTGTTTGAGGAGACTAGAAGACAGATCATCATGACTTCATCTAGATGACTGTCAGAGAAAAGAAAATCAATCTCAAAACACTGCAAGTGGTAATTTCATAGTTTCAGTTGTTTCAAGGAGGAAAGGAGAGAATGGGAGATAGGAAACTGTCATTCATTCATGTTTTGGAATGAGTGATGGTATAGGTGTTGGAGTCACCAACACAAGAGGAGCCAAAGGCTTTAGTCTGCAAAATTAAAACTTCTTATATTTTTTTAACACTAGAGATTTTGATTGAGTGATTTGTATAGTCTCCAGACAGAGACAATGAGCAGATAATTACAATTAAAAGCCTACATTTCAGCAGGAAAATTACATATTGGTGTTACAAATTTTTCAGTCATTCTCATGTAGATGGAAGAGAAGACTGGAAAGCTACTTCAAAGGTTAAGATTTGCTAATGCCTTCTTTTCTTCATCCTACCTAGGTCGATCATTAAACCTAAGGAACAGTCACATCACAGGACTTCCATGCTGTGATGATTGATGCTCCATCCTCCTTCCCTAATCAGACAGGCTTTTAGAATGACAACTCCTGACTCTGCTTCTCATTTGCTCTTTAGTTTATTGCATTGGAGCTTCTGTATTGACTCTATTGAAATTGCTTTGGCAGATATTGCTAATGATGTCCTTATGGCCAATTCGATTGATAAATTTCAGCCCTTATCACACTGGACACAGGAACCAGCCCTCCCATGCTTCTCTTTGGTTGCTTAACCACTGTTGAAGCTTCCTTACTTTCCACTTGCTTTTCTGACTATTCCTTTTTGAGCTTCTTTTGAAATTCTTAAATGTAGGTCTTCCTCATGGTTCTATCAATGACCCACTTTTATTCCATTCTAAGACTGCTTGAAGTCTGTTTTTTCACCCATGTATCACTTCATGTCCCTCAAGTATGATCCAAAAATACCTCAAATTCAAGGTATCAAAATTCATTATTTCTCCACCTGGAGTTACAAGGATGGTTTCTCCGACATGAAGGAAAGATAAGCGGCTATTGTCATTGTGGTTATTACTATTGTTAAAACCATCATTAGGTAATATTATATATTTATTTTTCAGGGATTCCTTCTAATAGTGGCAAAGCACTAGAACCTTTCTAACAATGACCTATACTAAAGTTTATTTCTATCTTTTAAACAACCTTCATATAACTTTCTAAAATGATGATGATGATAATGATAACATTAATTTCCTTCCTGATCTCTAAATAGCTGATTAATAGATCTCCAGTTTCTTTATAATGCCTGTCATTTAGTCACTTTTAGTAAGTGTGACTAAATGAAGCAAGTAAGAACATTTCTAAAAATAGACCTTAGATTTTAGCCTAATGGAATAAAAAACAAAAAAAAAATGTCAATGTCCCTTTTTCTTTTCCTTTTCCTTTTTTATTCTCCCTCATCCCCTACATAGTTTTGAAGACCTTTGCCACAGGCTACTCAACAATTTTTATTTCTGGCCTGAATAAACTTCCTGAATTCTAGGCTTGGCATTTCTTTTCTTTAAGAGAGATGATACTCATCTCCTCAGGTTATTTCTCATCTAATGTCAAGTATACAAGCGAACTACTGGTCTTCTTTCAGAACACACCCAGATTCCAAGCAGAAGGTCTCATTTCTTCCTCCATAAGCCCTGTGTTCCAGTCAAGCAACTTCCACCCTGCATCATTGCAAATGCCTCTGTCTCCTCCTGATTTGGCCCTTACCTGTGTTCTACTTAGTTCCATATAATTTTTCTTCAAAAACCAGTTCAGATCATAGTATTTCTCAATTCAAAGTCTCTAGTGGCTTTCTAACTCAAGGTAAATGTCCACAATAAAAGAGCCTACAGGTCCCCACATGGTCGCCTCCCCCTTCACCTCTTTGACCTACTAGTTTATGTCTGTGTTGTGCTTTCATTCTTTGGCCTCAAGTCCTCCTGTTTTATTCTTTTCTTTTCTTTTTTTTATTCTGCAATATCAGGTATGCTTTGACCTCAAGGGCATTTTGGAGGTCCTCTGTGATCTAAAAGTACAGGCCAATTTTTATGCTATCTCCTGAATGCTGTGTTCTCCTGAAGTTCATGAGTCAATATGCAGTCCCCAGTATGATAATATTTGGAACTGAGGTCTTTCTGAGGTGATCAGTGACCATATAAAAGGCCTAGGAGAGATTCCCTTTTTATTTTTGTTATGTGAAGATAAGGTGAGAAGATGATCATCTATGAACTTGGAAGCATACTCCCATCAGATCCTAAATTTATTGGTGCCTTGATGTTGGATGATCCAAACTCCAGAATTGTGAGAAATCAACTTCTGTTGTTATAAGCCCTTCAGTCTCTGCTATTCTATTTTAGAAGCTTCACTGACTATAATACTTTGTTCTCTCATAGTCTGATTCCTATTCTGTTTTACTGTCTCTCAGGGAAGTTGGAGGAAACACTACACATTTTCCTCTTTCATTTATCCTATGACACATCCACCCTAACCACACATGCACGCTAGACAATGAGTTCAATAGAAGTTATTATTTTTTTTCTGAGTTTTTCACTGTTGTAGACCCAGCCCTCAGCGCAAGGTAGGCACTCATAAACCTTTACTGAATGAATATTTGTCTGTGAAGAACCATGGGTCATTCACAGTATTTTAGGTATATGCAACATGAAATAGCTTTGAATGATATGATGTATCATCTGAGTGAAAGTCAGTGGGAAGAGTAGAATAAAGTCTTCTGTGAGGAAACGCTCAAAAAGCCATAGGTTATCTCAGTAATTCAGCTTTGTTCTGCTATTCCAGAATTTTTGTTTATTTTCTGTCGTTCTTTGCGTGTATTCTGTCTCTTTCCCTCTGCCTTTTGTTCTTTCATTGGAATATTAAGTAGTGTCCTCAGGGATTAAAAACCTTGCTTGAGGCCAGAGGAAAAATGTATTCAAATCTTCAAACCTTTCTTGGACACTTTATATCTGAGAAGTAAACAGATGTCATTGTCACCAGCAGGTATAGCAAAAGATGAGTTCCCTGAAAACCAGAAATGACAGAAAAGTTATCAGAGAGTGAATTTGTGAACCTATTATTTTTCCTAATTTGAAATAAAAAGAAAGCTTACCTTCATGGCAGTGATAATATAAATATGTGAATTCCTGGAATTTGAGGTATTTTTTCTGAACTTCCAGGGACACTGTTGTTTTCTATAGTCTACACTTTCAGTTTTTTACAAATGTACATACAGATGCATTGTTTCTAGTTCTAGCTCCAAAGATCATACTAGGTATTCTGTAACTATCCCATGCACATAATGATCATATCTGATCAAGAATAAGCCAAGTACTACATTGTTTCAGAGTTTTCAGAAAGATTGAAATATGATTATCCAAAGAAAACTGAAGTTTAATTAGTGTATCCACAGATTGTCAACTTTCAGGCCTGATTAGATAAGCATTATGTGTAATCACCAACCTTTTTTGAGACTCCAAAAGCACAATATAGTTTTACTAATCAGTTGTCCTCAATAGCTCTGTTGTGTTTCTAGTCATTTGGAAGAATGCTTAGAAGAACTAAATCCGAAATTGTGAAAGAGAAGAACAAATGTATTTCTCAGATCACATTTCTGTGTGCAATAGGCTGTAATGCCAATATGAATTCAGTCCATGAATCCAGATGCATAGTATGTTGTACAGCGCTCCCTTACATTATCTTGGGTTATGCTATGGGTTCCCAACTTGATTTGGGCCCATGGAAGGTGATTTCATTTTTCCAAAATGTCTTTCTGTACCCCAGAATAGCGCAACCTCTGAATGGACTAAGACAGTGCAGAAGCTCCTTCAGTCCATGCCTCAGCTACCACAGAGAACCTGCTATTCAAACGTTCCCTCAGGGCTGCTGGCTTTGCTGGTTCAGTGCCTCATCTGGAGTTTGGGAATCATTGAGTATCTTGTTTGCAAGTAAATATTCTTCTTAATGTTATTCCTTCTTAAGACAAAGGCAGGAAAAGAGTGGAACAAATAATAAAACAGACATTTTTTGATTAGGAAGCTCTCATCTCTCTTCAAAATGTTTCTACTTCACTCTGGGTTCAATGGTGCATGCCAGTAATCCTAGGTGCTCAGGAGGCTGAGGCAGAGGGATCAGAAGTTCAAGGCCATCCTCAACAACTTAATGATATCTTTTTTCTAAATAAAAAATAAAAACTCCTGGGGATGTAGCTCAGTAGTAAAGTGCCCCTGGGTTCAATCCCCAGTACCACCACAAATAAATAAATACATAAGTACATACATATAATTTCTGCTTCTTTATCTCTTATAGAACACTCAGTGAAATCTCAGTGTTTTGAGGTTCTGAGAAAAACAGATGCCTTAAAGAGACTTATGAATAATTTCTGTCTTCTACCTTATTACACATCTTGCTTGAGCAGAAAGCACAAAAATTGTTTCCTATTCTTATATTAGAAGGATTGTAGAAAAACAAAGAAAGAAATATATACATATAAATCTCCTTAAAAAATTAGTTTCAACTGGGCGCAGTGGTGCATGCCTGTAATCCCAGCAGCTACAGAGGCTGAGGCAGGAGGATCGAGAGTTCAAAGCCAGTCTCAGCAAAAGCAAGGTGCTAGGCAACTGGGTGAGACCCTGTCTCTAAACTAATATATAAAATAGGGCTGGGGATGTGGCTCAGTGGTAGAGCCCCTGAGTTCAATCCCTGGTATCCCCTCCCCCCGAAAAAGTCCATAGAATTAATTATATTTGAGGTTTGCACCACGTATAAATGAAAATAAACCAATGAAAACACAGATGAATGATTTGTTTTAGAAAATTATCAGAAAGAGTTGAGGAGATCTCGTTATTAGTGAGTTCTGTTTCCTAGAAACAGAAAAAAAAAATAGGCAACAGATGATAGAGATAAATAGGTAGATTTATTGTAAGGAATTGTCTTCCATGATTACGGAGGCTGAGAAGTTCTCAGACCGACAGTGGGTAACTGAATACTGAATGATGAGAGTCAGTAGCACAGCTCACCTCTGAATTAGAAGAAGGGAAAACAAGGAGAGGTTATGGTGTAAATCCAAGTTTTCTGAAAGCTGGTGGGAAGAAGAGCCAATGTTCCAGTTTAATTCTGTTTTTGTTTGTTTGTGTTTTTTTTGGTGGGGAGTACTGGGGATTGTACCCAGGGGCACTTAACTACTGAGCCATATCCACAGTCCTTTTTTATTTTATTTTTATTTTTTATTTAGAGACAGGGTCTTGCTAAATTTCTGAGGCTGGCTTTGAACTTGCAATCCTTCTGCTTCAGTCTTCCTAGCCATTGGTCTCACAGGTGTGTGCCACTGTACTGAGGCTCCAGTTTGAGTCTGTGGAAAGAAAACTCCAATGCCCCCACTCATGCAGGTAGACAGGAGGTGTTTCCTCTTCCTCATGGGAGGCTCAATGCTGCCTTCTCTTCAGTTCTCTTGAGGCACACTCACATTTGGGATGAAGGCAGAGTATGAGTCTTAGATTTTTCAGTCTCTCTCTCTTTCTCTGAACCACTCAAAAATGTCTATGCTTTACATGCTACCACAGATTTCAATGTTTTGGTGTTCTGTGCTCTGTGTTCAGTTTGGTTTTTTTTTTTTTTTGGTGTCAGTGAAACCTGTTACTTAATGGTTAATGAGGGAGACAAAACAAAACCAAATACTGTACAGCTTCCCTAAACTGAGGGTTTACTTCCTACAGTTAAATTACCTATGGGTAACCAGAAGAAGAAAGTAAGTAGAGTACTGTGAGGTATTCGGATGGAGAGAGACAGAAGAGAGAGGAGAGAAATCATATTCATATAACATTATACAGTATATTATAATTACTTTATTTATTGGTTATTGCTATTAATCTCTTCCTTTGCTCAGTTTATAAGTTGAACTTCATCATTGTGTGCACATATGGGAAAAAAGTTGCCCAAGTAGAGTTTAGTATTCCATGCAGTTTCAGACATCCATGGGGTATCCCCTACTGATAAGGATGTGAGGAGGGATTACTAGAGTAGTTTAACTCAGTGGAGAACAATAATGGTGACCAGAGTTATAAGGTAAAGGTACCATGTATGAGTAAAAGTCATTCTGAGAAGGCTGAAGAATTCAACAGAGGGTTGGGCTTCAGTCGGCTTTACCTCAGGCATGATGTAAGGTGTGCTAAGCCATTGGAATGGATGGGATGGAAAAGTCCTTGAGCCAGGAAAGAAGGCTGTCATCAACTGGAACAGAAAGAAAGTGGAGAAAGGAAAGATGAGCTAGGGAAAAAAAAAGAGCTCAAACCAGCTAGAGGTCTGATAATTATGACAATGTACCCTCCCACTGATAATAAGCCAATTTAGTCTCAGTGCTGTAGGACTGATATCTAGTCAGATTTTTAAAGTGTCCTTTGGCAACCTAAAGGGGTATATTTAGCACTGGAGTGACATCTGATAGTCCTCCAACGCAGCATACCAATGCCAGCTGTTCTTAACAGCTATGACTTTCTATAGGATAGGGACTGTCTTTCCTTGGAAGAGAGTTTGAGACTGTAGCAATGCTTTCTGGGTTGGGACCCTCTGATTGTGCTTTGAGAAGCGATGAGAATATTGCTATGAAAGAAGCTGACAGGGATGCAAAAACAGATTTGACCTGAAACCTGACAGTATTCTCCCTGAGGACATTTGCCTATATTGGAATCTAAACAGTTCAAATTTTTAAAACCAAGGAGAATGCTTTTAAAAAAAATAAAAAGTTTCACAGTGTCAAGATTTTCAGAAGACAGTGATTACTGTTTAGGATTTTAGGGGGGTTAGGAGCCCCTGTGCATAATACCCTCAAGATCTTAACTAGAATTCTACAAGCAGGGAGATTCAGAGTAGCTGGAAAGAACATTGCTAAATCTAAATCTCAGATCCAATGCAGTTTAACTTCTGATTGAATTAAAATGATCTGCCTTTCTGTATCTGTCTTGCAAAGCAGATAGTGAACATCCTTTGAAGAAAAATAGGTCATCCAGCATGTCTAAGAAAAATGCCAAGTATGAACAAAGGAAGAAAATAAAAGCTCCTTGAAAATTAAAGGTAAAGCAGAAAATAGGTGGAGAATCAGGTGATCCAGATATTGCTTTTATCAGACAATATGGTAAGAAAACTGAAAAAAAAAAGATAGTAAAATAGATTTTAAAAATACAGAAATACACCATGTATGGAGTCTATACTGATAGACTGAAGGAAATGAAGGATGTTATTTAAGGGACTGAGGACAAGTGACTATTTTTAGTTTTTACAATAAAAAATATTAAATTCAAAATGTTTAAAATATTTTAAAGCTCATAGAGATTAGAAAGAGAAAAGAAGATAAGACAGTTATTAAGCTGAAAGTAGAAGATAGATAGAATTTCTAGATAGATAGAAAATATCTAGGCCAAAACAGAATGGAAGCAGAGACAGAAAGAAAAGAAAAAAATAAGAAAAAAAAAATAAAAGAAAACTACAGGGAGCGTATGAGATTAATGGGATAGAGCTGAAATCTCTATTTTCTGAATCTCAGAAAGCAGATAAAATGGAACAGGAAAAATATTGCAAAATATAATTTAGCTGCTGAAAGATCTCTATCATCAAATTCAAAATGGCCTAAATACACTAAATACAACATACATTATGAAAAAAAATCGAGAAAAAAATAGAGAGTCCACGTGTACTTCAGCCAGTTTTCCTCAGTTGCAAACTACTGCAAAACTACTGTCTATCTCAACTTAAGGATTGACATTGGCACAGTCTACATTTAGAACATTTTTATTCCACAACGTGCAATAAATCGAAAAACCTAGAAAAAATATCATTTTCTACAAATTACAACCTACTACCTTCCTCATTCAATTTCCTTACTATTTACAGGGTTTTTCGAACTACTATTAGTGTGTGTGTATATTTTTCACTATTTTTTTGTTCTGATTTTTGAAAAATCTGTTCATTTTATGTAAATTGTATAACTCTTGTTCAGCATCTGCAGAAACCTGCCCTTGCTTCATTACTGAAACTGATAATTTTTGTCTTTTCTGTTTTTTACTTGTCTGTCAAGCTAGACCTTTGTCAGTTGATGTTTGCCATCTGTCAATTTAATTTCTTAAAAGAACTAGAGGAGGAAAGTCTATTGTATTTATCCATATTTTGGTTTCCATTATTTCTTCCTTTTCTTTATTCTAAAGTTCCCTCTTTCAGAATCCCCTCTGTTTGGAGAATGCCCATTAGTCATCGCCTATTGGTAGATCTGGTGATGAAAATTCTTAATTTTGCTCATTTTATGAATGCCATGCTTTCCCATTCATACCTGGAGATATTTTTGAAGGATGTAAGATCATGGACCAACAGGATTTATCTTTCGGTCCTAGAAAAAATGTACTTCATTTCACTGGTCTCTAGAAGTTCCAATGAGAAATCCACTGTTGTTTGAATTGTTTTTTTCTTTTTAAGTATCTCTTTCTCTACTTTCATGATTTGTATTTAATCATGTTTTTATCTTTAATTTTCAGAAGTTGTACTATAATAGCTCCTGATATGTACTGTGGTGGATTATCCTGTTTGTGATGTTTTTGCTCATTGAATCTACATGTTTGTCAAATTTGGGAAATATTCAGTCATCATTTTTACTTTTTTATTCTATCTCTTCTTCTCTTGTGTTTCTTATGAATCAAATGTTACATATTTGGTTATGCTTTTACAGAACACTGCAGCTCTTTATTGTTATTGTTTCACAGCATTTTGCTTTCTGTTGTTAAGATTGGGTAATTTCTCTCACTTTACCTTCAAGGATACAGATACTTCCTTCATCTTGAAGGTGCTGTCAAACTTTCTGAGTTTTTATAAAATTTCAGATGTACATTTTTAGTTCAGAAGTTTCCATTTGGTTTTTTATTCACTCTCCTACTACTTTGCTGAGAATTTGTCCTTGTTTCAAGAGTGTTTGTAATTACTCCACAAGGCACTTTAATGATGATTGCTTTAAGATCTTTTTTTTTCTAAAACATCTGTCATCTCAATTTGAAAAATATAAATTATATCTTTTTTCTTTCAGTTTGAGGTCTTCCTGTTTCTTGTATGACAAAGGAACTTTTATTAAAGACAAGACATTTTCGTTATTTTGGATTTTATTCAACCTGTTTTGGTTGGAATTTTCTCCTGCTTCTCTTACAAAGGAAGAGAGGAAGCTGCCACCCAGGTGGGAGGAACAAATTCAAGTTCTCTACTTGTGCCTTACTGATACCTGAGGGTAGGAGAACTTCTTGCTGCCCCAGTTGAGGGCAAAATTATTGGCTCCCTCAAGGTCCCTTTGATATTTCCCTAGTTGGAATGGTTGGGGACATCATATCCCCGCTCTGTATATGGTCCATTTGACACTTTAGCAAAGTGGGGAGATGTTTTACCTCAAAACTGTTGGACAGTAGTGAAAGTTTCTACTTTTACCTTTTTCACACCATCTTGATGTAAGTCTTATTATCCTTCAAGGATAGAAACCTAGAATCCCCAATAAACTTTTCCTTACACGACTGGATGTAAGTTACAGATTTTTGTGTAGTCTGTCACTGTAGTAGAGTGCCTATTATCTCATAATTTTCTATCTTACTAGATGCCCTTTTTCCTATCCTTTATCTAGTTAGAGTGGGCTTTTTTGAGATTTACTTATCTGTATCTATTGACATTTACATATTCCCTGATTATTTCCTCCAAAGTCAATGATAGATGAGATAAAAAGAAACCCCAGAGCCAGGCGTGGTGGTGCACACCTGTAATCCCAGCACTTTGGGAAACTGAGACAGGAGAATTGTGAGTTCAAAGCCAGCCTCAGTAACGGCAAGGCACTAAATAACTCAGGGAGACCCCTGTCTGTAAATAAAACACAAAATAGGTCTGGAGATGTGGCTCAGTGGTCAAATGCCCCTGAGTTCAATCCCTGGTTACCCCCCCCCCACCAAAAAAAAGAAGAAAAGAAAAGAAACTCCAGAGAGTTTACAGCATGTCATTCCTAGGGTCTCAATTGTCCAGCAATCTTTTCACCTTCTGCCTATGTCTTATATTCTCAATATGCTTTTTTTAATGTATAGTATCAAAGATTATTTTATCCAATATGTGATAAACAAGGAAAACCATTCTTAGCCATCTTCCTGAACTTAGACATGATGATATATATACATTTCTAATTGAAAAAATGGAAGTTAGAAATCCAAAGCAAAATCTCTAAAATGATAGAAGAAATAAAATTTTAAACTATAAATCTCTAAAGAAAATACACTTAACTAAAAAAAATACACTTAAATGGATATGTTTATAGATTGAGAAAAGTATATCAATGATGATCCCATTGCAAAACTGAAATAAGAAGAGTTCTTCAAACACATAATGAAAATAATCTCAGGAAATCAGATTTGATGGTAGTACTCTGCTTTTGAAACAAATGCATTTTCTTTTAAAAACTATTTGAATTGATTAAACAAAGAAGAAGAAACTCATAAAACTCATGTGACTACAGCGAGATTTCTGAATACAAAGTTAATAAAAAGTCAATCATTTTCTTTTATGTCAGAAATGAAAAAAATGAAATTCAGAATAAAAATTAATCCCATTTACAATAGTCCTTTCAAAATATACATAGGTAAAAATATATGTATGTATAAGATCTACACAAGGAAAACTACAAACCTCTAATAAAAACATTAAATACATGGAGAGAGACTCCATGTTCTTGGATAGAAACACATATTATAGTCAACATATCAGTTCTTCCTAATTTGACTTAAAGATTTAACATAATTACAATCAAAATCCCAGCAAGTTATTTTGTAGATTTTAACCAATTTATACAAAAATTTATGTGAAGAAGCAGAAGACCCAGAATAGCCAACAAAAATAATTTTATTGAAAAATAAAAGAATAAAACAAAACAAATAACAGAGGACTGGCACTACCTGACTTCAAGTCTTACAATACAGCTGGAGTAATTGATATAATGTGATATTTATAAAAGAATATACAGATATTTCAGAATAGAATAGGGAGACCAGAAATGCATCCATATAAATATGGTCACAGGATCTTTGATAAAGAGACAATGATGAGATGGTAGCATACATATGGTGTCTTCCACTAACGGTACTGTAACACCATATGTATGAATGTAAAAAATTGAATCAAAACATATTCTCCCCAAATTAACTCAAAGCTGTTTATATGTATAAGTGTAAAATTGTAAATCTACATAATGCTTGACAATAGGAGAAAATCTGGATGATCTTGAGCTTAGCAGTCACATTTTAAATACACTAAATGCAACATGAAAAAGATATTTGACAAGGCTGAGACAGGAGAATCGTGAGTTCAAAGCTAGCCTCAGCAACAATGAGGCACTAAGCAACTCAGTGAGACCCTGTCTCTACATAAAACACAAAATAGGGCTGGTGATGTGGCTAGGTGGTCGAGTGCCCCTGAGTTCAATCCCCAGTACCACACACACACAAAAAAGATATTTGACAAACTGGACTTCATTAAAACACTCCTGCCTTATGAAAGACATTGAGATCATGAAAAGACAGTGATATTAAACAAAATTGAAAGCCCCAGACTGGTCAAAAATAATAGCAAGAGACATTTGATATAAAAAAAAAGTTATCCAAAACATACAAAAAATGCTTACAAGTCAACAAGTAAAAACCCAGATTAAGAAATGGGCAAAAAAACATGAATTCATATGCCACCAAAGAAAAACAAATGGTCAGTAAAGTATAAAAAAAACTGTGCCCAACATTATGCATCAATATTAAAATGCAATTTAAAACAAAAATAATATAAAGATATACACATAAGCCCAAAATATTGATAACACCAAATACTGGTGTAGATGTGGACCAACAAGAACTTTCATTCATTGTTGGTAGAAATAAGAAAATGTACAGCCCCTTTAAAGACAGTTTGGAAGTTTCTTAGAAAACTAAACAATGTTTACTGTATAAAACTTGTACAAGACCTGCAAATGGGCTTTTATAGCAACTTTATTCATAATTGACAAAACTTGAAGCAACCAAAATGGTCTTTACTAGGTGAAGGAATAAATAAACGGGTACATCCAGACAGTGGGATATGAAACACTAAAGTAAATGAGACATGGAAGAAACTAAAAAGCAAATTACAAGTGGAAGAAACCCATCTGAAAAGGGTATATATTGTATCATTCCAAATACATGGCATCTGGATAAGGCAAAATTCTAGAGACATTAAAATGTCTAGTAGTTCCTAGGGGTTAAAGGGAGGAAGGGATGAGCAGGGAAACACAGATCTCTTGAACAATGAACTGTTCTCTACCATACTATAAAATGATTGATAATGGCCAGTGTATAGCTATCAAAACCCTGAGAAGGTGCAACACCAAAAGTGAAATCTAATAAAGACTATGAGCTTGTGTAAAAATGATGAATTCATGTATATTCTTAGATTATAACAAATGTACCATTTGACCACAGGATGAACACAATGAGGAAGGTTGTCCTTGGGTAATGGCAAGGTATACCTAGTGTTATGATTTGGATGTGAGGTGTCCCCCAAGAGCTGGTATGTGAGATAATGCAAGAAAGTTTTAAAATGAAATGATTGGCTTATGATAGGTTTAGCCTAATCAGTACATGAATCCCTTGACCGAGATGAACTTGGTGGTAACTGTAGGCAGGTAGGGTTTGTCTGGAGAAAGCGAGTCTCTGAGGACATCCCATTGGTGTTTCTTTTGCTCTTGTTGAGCAGAACTCTCTCTGGTTCCCTATGAAATGTCCGCCGCTGCTTTCCTCTGCCATGCCATTGCTCCATGATGTTCTGCCTCTCCTCAGGCCTTGAGGAATGGAGTCAGCCATCTCTGGACTGACACTTCTGAAAGAGTCACTCACTTCATGAGCCCCCAAATATTTTTTTTTTCAATGAGATTATTCTTGTCAGGTCCTTCGGTCACAGCAGTGGAAAAGCTAACTAAAACACCTAGGAAATCTCTGTATTTTCTTTTTTCTTTTTGGTGTAGGGGATTGAACTCAGAGTTACTCAACCACTGAGCCATATTCTCAGCCCTATTTTGTGTTTTATTTAAAAACAGAGTCTCACTGAGTTGCTTAGCACCTCACAGTTCGTGAGGCTGGCTTTGAACTCATGATTCTTCAATCTCAGCCTCCCAAAGTGCTGGGATTATAGGCCTGCACCACGGCTCTCTGTATCTTCTGATCAGTTTTGATCAGAAGATAAAACTGCTTCAGAAAAAAAATTTAAACAAGTGTATATGGAATATATTATACTTAGTTCACAAGCATAAAAGTGGGCAAAAGGACAAGAAATTCTTCCATGAACATATCCAATAGGACTACAACACTTGGAAGGATGATTAACTTCATTAGTTATTAGATGAAGGTAGATTCAACCACATAGAAAAATTACTACTGAATGTTCTTCAGAAAAGTAAAAATAATTGACAGTCTATGATAAGGTTTGGTAGAGTGTGGGTCACCTACAACTCTTGCATGTCACTGGTTCAAGTCAACTTTGGTAAAAGGGCTTTGGAAATCAATTTGGACTATTTAATTCAGGTGAGCATGTATCTATGCAGACTTTTATAGATTCCACATGCATGCATATAGCCAAGTGCTTAAATTATCAATAGCGCTTTTATAATGGGCAAAACCACACCAGAATATCTACCAATAATTCAATATATCAATCATGATATGTGTTTAGAATGGAATTCTCTATAGCAATGAAGTTTTTTTTTTCATAAACATTCAGAAGTGTCATGAAAATAATGTTTAGCAAAAGAAGCTGAATCATAAAAGAATACATTCTGTCAAGGTCAAAAAAATATCAAAACTAACCTATAGTGTTAAGAAGATTTTAGTTTAATTTGAAACTAGGTAATACCAAGAGGGATGTAACAAGGACTTCCTAATGTTGTAGTGTTCTCTTTGATCTAAGTGCTGGCTCTTTATAGGGATTTTTACTTCAAGAAAACTTCAACTGTACACTTAAGATTTGAACATGCTTCTATAAGCATGCCATTTATTAATTAAAATAAGATAAAATAAACTGTAGGCCTCTGCAAAATCATTATACTGTAAGAGAAGATGTCCTTAGAGAAGAAGACAAAAATCAAAGGAATAGACATATTTTTTACTGAAATTACGATATTTTGTTGTTTATTTATTATCATTATTTTAATATAATACTTTCTAGGTAACAATTACTAGCATTGTTTCAAGTATATGTATTTTATAGGATAATTGGCAAAGAATCACGTTCTTTGGAATTATATTGATTTTCTGTTAAAGAAATGGTCCATCATCATGTGGAAACGTAGTGAGCACAGTGATGTCAACAGGTCTAAATTAGTTTAGTGACTGAGTTTGATTCTTTTTAAACAAAAGAGTCCACTCAAATTTTAGTTGTAAAATTTTAATAGGATAATTAGGCACTTAGAAGATGTCTGGAATGCTGTCACTGAAAATCCCCTTGCTGCCATGGTGGATATTGAGGTGTTATGGTGAGCCAGGTACCATTTGGGATTCACTTTTTCCTTCACTGCAGGACAAGGCATGAGTGCTCAGAGAGTACAGTATGGTTTGAATTAAGAAGTCTAAATGCTGAGGAGAGAATCCAAATCTGAAATTTGCAAATGACAGCTTAGATACAGAGTGCCAAATTTTATCCCTCTCATGCTGTGCTACTGAAAGCCAAGAAAAACTAGAATCCAACAAAGGGACTTTTCATGCTATCTATAGTGATTCAAATCAAGAAATCTGCTCAGGCTGGGAGCCATTAAGCCAAGTTCCACAGGCAATGCCACGAGCTGGCTAATGTGGGGCTCCACCATCACCACATTCATCCACATGTTGGAACAACTGGCTGTGCTTCACCACTCTTGATTTGAAAAAAAAAAAAAAAGAGGACTGAGAAGGTGCTAGTTTGACTTGCTATATTTATGGGATCATAATATTTTCATTAACTCTGTGAGTGTAATTCAGTGAATGTGTTAACACTTGGAAACATCTGAACCACATTAAGGGATAAAGTCAGGCTCAGCATTGACTAACATTGCCAATATCGCCAACATCTCCAGATTATTTTGGTTAAAAAAGTCAATAATGTGCCTATCTAATTCCGGACATCTGGATATTTGTAAATACATGTAGGAACAATCAATCTCATGTTTTGGCATCATGTACAATTGGTGACACTGATGGATTCATCCTGATCATTATTCTCTGGGTGTATTGACTAAAATATTGTATTACAATTCAATTCTTGTATCTTGAGTTTTTATTGTGCCTTATATTTTTTTCAAAATATTTTATATCCACAATTTTACTTATTCTATCTAAAATCCTTTTCAAATAAGCAGAGCTCATTTGTTTGTTTCTTTTACATGAAATGGATAAGTGACTTCAAGATCTAGTTGGTTATGAGCAGAGAAGAACCCATTTTAATTAAAATGTATTCACTTTTCATCCCTGAATTGATGATACTGTGGAACTGAACATAATGTATGAGAGTTGTGAAATCATATATCTATTGAATTAGACAATAACATATTTTCATGTGTTCTTACACTAGTGTATTACCATAATAAGTTTTTTGAGATTAACACTGTGAGGCGTCTTCCCTCCACACAACTTGATAATGATATTTTTATAGACTTGAAATGAGGGAATTTTTGAGTAGGAAAAAACACTTTGAAAGACTGTTCCAACTTAGAATGGCTTAAAATATTTCAACTATACAATGGTGCAAGGCAATATGAATTCAACAGAAACTGTACTTTGAATTCTGAATTGTGATCTTTTTCTGGGCTATAGACATGTATGACAGCACTCACTTGCTGTGACCATGAGCCACAGCTTCCAGTCAGCCATGTGATCACAAAGGGGACCCAGGATACAGTGTGTTGTGAAGCTACAGCTAGCTATGAGGTTTGGTAGGTTAGAAATATTAAAGGCATTTCTGAATTACAATATTTTCAACTTGCAATAACACTATTAGGATATAAACTGATCACAATGAAAGAGAATCTGCAGTCACTTCTTTTTTCTTTTCTTTTCTTTTTCTTTTTTGGTACCAGGGATTGAACCCAGATATGCTTTACCACTGAGCCACATTGCCAGCCCTTTTTATTTTTGATTTGAGTCAGGGTCTCCTTAAGTTGCTTCAGGCCTTGCTAAGTTGCTAACCTGGCCTCAACCTTGCAATCCTCCTGCCTCAAAGTTGCTGGGATTACAGGCATGTGCCCCTGTGCCCAATTTGCAGTCACTTCTTGACCAATGCAGGGGACAGGCTTAAATGGGCTTTGTACTCTGTTTTAAGCCACAGGGTAAACTCAGTCTGGTGCTAGAAGTAGTTCAGTATTTTGTCATTTCAGGATACTACACCTTAGCTTATTTTGCTGAAAATGAAATATTAAAAAAAAAGGTGCTAGTTAAAAAGAGTGAGATGTTCTTTAGAAAATACTATTGACTGTATACATGTTGACATTTTCCCAAGATTATTACAGTTTCAGTTGCACTTGATATTTTGGAAAAGTTCTGATATTTTCTTAGCTTCTATTCATCTGGACTGCAGCCCTGCAGTAGTAACACCATTTTTCCCTTTCAATTAGTTGGCAAGACCAGGGGCACTTTATCCTAGAAAGAGCATTAGTTATAATAATTTGAGGATAAAATGTGCTTTCTTCTCTATGAATCTTACCTGAATTGCTTCAGTCTTGATTACCCCTCATGACACCTATTATATAAACTTGTAACTTTTCCAGTTACATAAACATTTTCACTTAAAATGAAATATCTCCATGAGACATGAATTTGATTTTAGTGCATAAGCAAGAAATGGATAAAGATATTCAATCCTCAGGGGATTGTGAAGAGTAAAATGATAAGAAATGAAAAGAGTTCCTGATTGCAAGGTAAGACTATATTTCAGAGTGCTTTATCAAAACTCTAGTTGTAAATTAATGCTGTATTTCTCAGTACATGTTTTATTACCATATATATACATATGCATTCATGTATATTATATATATCTTTATACTGCTTGTCTACTCATTTTAATTACTTGCTTTGATATTTATGGGTGAACATTTTCAAACCAATACTAGTAATTGAATAATCTATAAAATAATATGACATATTTTTAAGAACATAAAATTAATTGATGTAAAATGAAATGAAAACATTAGTGTGGTTTGGTGTATGTTTGTTCATCTAAGTGTGGCCAACAAACTTCAGCATTTTTTCACCTATTTCCCATACAATATGGTTTATTTTTTCAGGTGAAAATCGGCACATGAAAGCCACGTCTTCATTCTTCCTTTACTAAACACAATAAAATAATATTTTTCCTCCTGTGGAACATCTATAAAATTAGTTCAAAGGAAGAAAATCTCTGAAAATCTTTTCCTACGCAAAAATTCCCTTATTTCAAGATTATTAGAATATGATGTTTACCTTTCCAAATGTGCACACTTTAAAACAATTGAATTATATTTATGTTTACTACATTTTAATATTTTTCACTTATATAAAGTTAAAATTTTCTTATAGCTATATTGAAATACTTGGATTCAGGAACTGTTAAAATGTCACTATTGAATTTCTTAAATAATATGATTTCTTGAATATGGAAAAAAATCAAAATGTACTTTGCTGATTTCTGTCTGTGTAGTTATATATGCTTGTGAGTTTGTGTATGTATTTGTATTACATTTTTAAAATACACGTATATTGTGTTTTTAAATAGGCACATATACATAAAGTCTTGCCATTTTACATGCTACCACTCTTGACATTACTAAGATGTTTGTATAATTGCCATTTATACTTTCAATTTTGGGGAATAGATTTTCATTGCTCTACATTTAAAATTTTCTTCTTAGTTATGATTTTGGCTTCATTCTCATTTTTTAAAACATTTTCTTATTTATCAACTTCATTCAGTTCTCAGAAGAGATTTCTTTATTTGAATTTTTAAAAATTAAATTCAATGCAATTTTTATATTAATAATAAAAAAATTGGAACCCAGATGGCCTGCTTTTCCAGTCACAACATATTCTTTTTAGAACTTTAATTTGTAATATTGCATATATGATGCTGATAAAATACAAATCATGGACTTTCTTACTTTGGCTTTTTATTCAATGTTTCCTCACATGAAAAACAGTTACTAATATCTAATTATCAGTAAATCAATAGGTGTTTGCATTTTATTAACTTCTACAGAAAGAAATTATTTAGGTCTATAGGCTTCTCCCCAAGGGTCAACCTCTTTACTGGTGAGCCTATTTTTTTGTAGACATAAGCCTGTGCAGTATTCTTTTGTCTGTCTACATAAACATTACTTAATTTCCACCAGAATCTACCTTAATTGTAAGGTTAGAAAAGTAATTATTTGATTATCAAGTATTGGCACAGTTTGCTGTGGGATTTCTCAGGAATAAAAAGTTGAATAATTTGGTGCAGACTAGATTTTTCATTCCAAGGCTAAAATATATAAACACATAAAAACAAAGATAAATCTGAATTTGATGGAAATGTCTGCAAATTGTGGATATTTGAATATTAGCTGTTTTGTAGAATAAGTAAACATTGAAACAATTTATCTTGTATGTGTTGAAGCAAATATGCAAAAATATGGACTACTCTGTTGACTTTTCTAGCAGAGCATCTAATTTGGTTATTTTACATATAGTAAAATTTAAAAAAATTAGATTCGTTAGAGTGGGTTCAACCGTATTATGGCAAAATACCAGCTTCATTGTAAAACTCCTTTGTTCTAGGCAGTGGAGTGACTTCTACTTAGCAAGATGTTGCCAGCTAGAAGAATGTGAGAACTACATTATCACTCACTCAATCAATCCAAGAGAGAGTTGTAAGCAGAGAGGTCTAGAAGGAAGTCCTCACTCCAGTCATGCTAGAGAAACTCCACCCTACCAATTTTCTAGTTTTCATTAAATTGTGCAGGTGATAACAATGGTACCACATAGAGATTCAGAAAAAAAAAGTGCACAACATACTTGATACTTTGAGTCCATTTGGATCTTTTTTGAATACATCCAAAGTCAATGTGTTTTTCAGAAAATGAAGACATATCTTATATATCCATCATCTAGTGTTAACTATGTAATGAAACATAAATCCTTAAAACCTTGTTGATTTTGAAAGTTTTAACTTGATGCACATATGCCCTGAATGTGCTATTTTTCTGTTCATAGGCACAGCTCAGGCCTCTCTTCGGGTCTTTCCCTTCAAGTTTTCTATATAAAAATCTTTTCATGGATATGTACTTGCAACTTAATGTTTCCTTTTCTCAAAAACATCTGGAAAATTGACATATGAATATTCCTTGGCTTACAATAAGCTGAATGTATTGACATGCATTAAGTTGCAATAAGTTGAATGCATTGAAATGCATTTCATAAACCTAACCTATAGCACATCTTAGATTAGCATCACAGAATACTCTAGAGTATTAATTGCTTACCCTGTGCCCACGGTGGGATCTGTGGCTAATTGCTGCCTCCCAGCTTTGTGAGAGTGTATTATACTGTGTATCTATTGCCTAGGAAATTCAAAATTTGAAGTTACATTTCTAATGGGTGTGCACTGCTTTCACAGCATCTTAAAGTTAAAAAAGCATAAGTGAAAATGTTCTAAGTCATGGACCACCTGTAATCTGAAATGAAATAATATCAATCTGTCTATTCTAAGAGTTCTAGTCCAGAAAGAAAGGCAAAACAGAAAAAAAAAAGTGTTCCCACTTGAATTTGGCCCTTATCTTGTTTGAATTCAGGCCTTATACATTAATCTTTCATGTCACTGGCAGAATCCTGCAGGCAAATTATGATCCCCTTTTGAAGGGGCATTGAGTGAAATCCTCACAACACTGAATCTAACCAGACATGATGCTTCCTATCTGATTCTCTTGCCTCTAGTTTGTTCTGTCTCATCTCACACTTGTTGCCAGAATTATCTCCCAAACAAACATGATCATGCCGTGTCTCATCTTAAAATCTGTTGCAAATGCCACAATTCCCTAATCTAGTTTAAACCTAAAAGAAATTCTTAAACTCCTGCTCCCTTTCATTTTCTTCTCTCTCTAACTCTATGCTTTAGAGCTTTAACCTCTGAATTACTTATACGTCCTGTGAAAGATGGGCTTTCTTATCACTTCCATTCCTTCAAATGTACCCTTTATACAGTTTGGAAGGCCCATGCCCTCTTTTCTCTGTGAGATTCAGCTCTGATACCACCTCTTCTACGAAGGCTACCTGGTAGATCTCTGTGGGTAAAATTAATTCCTCCTTTATCCACACTCAGAACACTTCTATGAAGCTTCTGGCAACAATGGGCATACAGTTTGGTTCTCTAACCTCTACATTTTGAGTTCCAAAGATAGATTATTTAGCAGAGCATAATTTTAAACCATTAAGAACCACTGACACGGGCTGGGATTGTAGCTCAGTGGTAGAGCGCTTGCCTCGCATGCGTGAGGCCCTGGGTTCGATCCTCAGCATCACATACAAAGCAATAAAATAAAGACATTAAAAAAAAAAAAAAGAACCACTGACACTATCAAAATGTATCTCTACAAATTACAAGCACTCAATACATATGTGCTCAATATATCAATGACATTTTTATTTTATAGTCATTAAGCAAATATTTATGCAACGTATCTGCCAGTTTGTGTTCTACATGATGGAAGTATAACTTTAAGAGAACTTCTTTTTTTTTCTCTAAGAATGGAGAAGTTTGCATCTTCCCCTAGCTCCAGATTACTACCTGTTCTTTGTGTCTCCAGGTCATAAGTTAAAAGTGTGATCAGAGTATATTGTAAAACGAAGTGACTTCTCCTAGAACTGAACTAGTGACAGGCATGTCACTTGAACATGCTCCTAATAGCCACAGTAACATTATTTCCATTAATAAAGTATGAACAAATGAAATTTATGAAATGATGATCTAATTTACCTCATAAACTCAGAGAGAATAGCTTGAATGGGTAACATTTTGGGGACTAATAGAAACCTTGGAAAATTGTATTTCAGCTATTCCAGATCAAGCACTGCTCCAGATATTACATTTCACCTCACTCTGTAATTTAATCTTGCCCTTTATAGGATCTCCAAATACCATACAAACATATTTATGACAGCAACCACAGTTAACTTTCTCCAAATACTTGTACTATAGATCCTTCCACTTGCAGGGAAAAAAATAATAACAGCAAAACTTTTCAAATCATGTTCTCTTGAATAGACTGCAAAAACTTGGTCATAACCCCCTTGCCATTTTACTTTTTTTGAGAAATACAACTTCAAACTACTTTTGAATTATGTGAGGGAAGACAGTGTGTATTTTCTATGTTAAAAGCAATTTAAGATGGAATTTTCTGGCACAATGGCAATTCAAAAATAGCTGCACCTTAAGAGTTGAGACTCGCCTTGTCTGGTATATACTGAGGAGCATTGTTAGCAATCAGAGTTGTTGTCAAACGTGTACAAAGATTGCAGAAATATTTCGTTTTATAAATAGTTTGAAGGCACAGGAGTGCCAAATTGAGGACATTGTTGGTTGGGATTGGGCACCTTTTTAATAGTTTTGGAGCTTTCAAATAGATAAAAAGGGGAAAAATCAAATGTGAAGGCATGAAATAGGAATATCTTAATATTTTATGTGAAATGTCCTTCTTCGATCACCTCACCTGAGAGTCATTAAAATGCAGCATTTGAAGCTAGAGATATTTTAACAGAATGTTAATATAAAAAAATTTGGATCTAGAAAGGCATATGGGTTGAAATCCTGTCCTCAATATTTTTCAGTTTACCCTGGGCGAATGCTTTAACACACTGTGCCTCAGATTGCTTATCTAGTAGGTATGTGATATGTGTATTCTGGCAATCCTTCCTTCTGATATCAGTGACCTATCTTCATTGACAATATTCCTTTACCCTTTCTTACTTTAAATGTAACTCATATATAGTTTTCTAGAACATAAATACAGTGAGTACCTGCCTATATTAGAAATACGACTCATAGGGAAGACTATAAATACTTTGGTATTTTAAAATATCCTGTGTTTTTCAAAGATGCATAATAAATGAGACACCAAGCTTTGAATTTACATACTATACAGAGACAATTTGCTGCAAAATCTCATGCTCAGAATTCTCACAGAATTCTCCAGCCAGTCATGTGGGTATCACTGCCCACATCTTTAAGATTCAATGAATTCTTAAGGTGCAAGACGAAACTGCTCTATGCAAATGTCAAGGTGGCTATATCCTGATAGATGGCGTAAGAAGAAAACTTTAACATTTAAAGTTCAGATCATTTTCAAAGGGAAGCATCAAGTAAGTACAGCACACCCCGGGAAAAGTTGAAGTCTATGAAGTAGGACTAAAAGATGATAGTCAATTAGAATGAAAAGCACACGTACACCTAGATGAATAAAGCTGGACAGTTATTCAGACAATGAAAGGCTACATATGCAAATATAAAAATAAATGGATGACCTAGATCTCCAATCAGAGAAGCTGTCAGAGCCTTCTGTCTTTCTGGAAGACGTACTTAATGCAAATTCTGTGATAGCATTTCTACAACAGGCTAAACATGGACATTTATTTATAAATAATGTCAATTGATTTATTTCATAATTTAAAAGATTGGAAATTTAAGACAAATTTAGTTGTCAAGTAAAACTTGAATGTAATAGGACACATGCTTTGTATAGTAAAAGTTAGTAGCTGCTACTAAAGTGATTTCCTCCTCTGTATTAGATCACAGATGCACTATGTTCCCCAATGGCACCTGCCTTTCTTTGGCCACTGCCTGAGAGCTGGGCAATGGAATACAGAGGGTTTTGATACCACTGCTATTATTAGGCCAGGAGAAAGGCCCCTGCTCAATCCTATTTTCTCTACCTCTTCTGATAGAGGAAATAAACACAACAAATCTGAAAACAACAAATTGAAGACACTTGAAATACAGAGGGAATGTGCTTAAAAACTTAAGATGGATGAGGCTCCAATCCCTGAATGATGGGTTAAGGAAAAGCTGCTGTCCAACCAGGGACACCCACTTTAATGTTACCTGAAAGATAAATAAACATCCATCATGTTTAACTCATTGCATGCTTTCGGTTTGTCTGTTAAATGAGTTTTTTTTCTTTAAATATAAACATAATTTATTTTTAAGGCATTATGTGAACATGTGTTTTCATTTCTCCTGGGTAAATACCTCAAAGTGGAATTTCTAGATTATATACAAGGTAGGTATTTGCTTTGACTTTTGACCTTTATTATTTTTGTAAAACATTCATAAAAATTTATCACACATTTATCATTTCTTTATAGTGAAAACATATATATATCTTTCTCAAACATCAATTTACCATGTAGGTGTGGAGCTTTTTCTCATCTCTTAATTATGTTTCACTAGTGAAAGTATCAACATCATACTGTTTTAATTACTGCGTAAAATTAATGGAACTCATTTCTTGATATGCTTTTTAGTGATTGTTTTTGATATTCTTGTTTCTTTTAACTTCTAATAATTGTATGATATCCTAACCAACTTGCTATTATTTTAAAAGAAGTTTTGATGAATCTATAGACTAAACTTGAGAAAAATCATTTCAACAATATTGATTCTTTCATTTTGTATTTCGTTCTCATTTGATTTTTCTCCACATTATTTTTGTAAAATTTAAACTGTAATAGTTTTTGCATAGCCAGGCACAATGATGTCCAACTATAATCCTGGTGACTTGGGAGCATGAGGCAAGAGGACAGCAATTGAAGTCAGCATGAGAAAATTAGGGAGACCCTATGTCAAAAATAATAATAATAATAATAATAATAAAGGACTGGGGATGTAGCTGAATGATAGAGCACCCTGGGCTCTGTACTCAGTAAGCTCCCAAACAGTCTTGCACAATTTTAATAAAATTATCCCCTAATATTTTGTGTATTTTGATGGTAGTCTTTAGTCTCCAATTGTTTACTACTAGTACCTAGGAAGATAATTTTTATACACTGTGGCCCTCTTAGCAAAGTCATATATGTTAACTAGATTTTTGTATATTCCTTTAAATTTTAATGTAAGTAATCATGTCCAGTATGCATGAAAGAGTTTTGGTTTTTACTTCTCATTGTTTATATCTTTTTCTTTATCATTTTATCATTCAGATATGTTCTCCAAGACAAAGTTTACTAGAAAAGGTGAAAAAAGTGAGTTTTTATTATATTTTTCCCTTCCTCACTTTAGATAGAATTCTGTCTAGATGCACTTTAAAAGACTAACAAAATATACTGTTATTACTAGTCTGGTGCAAATTTTGGTTGTATGTGTTAAATTTAATAAAATGATTTTTCAGCATCTCTTGCAATAACTGTGTAATTTCTTCTAGTTGTTCAAGGTTAAACTGACTGTCCAATTCTGGGGTGAACTCTGCTTGTTCATGATGTGTGAGCTCCTTACCTATCAATGTGTTTCATCTACTAACGTTTTGTGAGAGATTTCCACCAGTGTATATAAAAGATAGTGATTAGTTCTTATTTTCTTATAATATTTTTGTCACACTTTAATATGAAGATGATTCTGGCCTTACAAAAAAGTTGAGAATTTTTCTTCCTTCCTTCTATTCTAATAGAGTTGGATATTTTTTATTTCTTCTTATCTGTTTGTAGAAGACAATGTAAGCCTAGAGTTCTTTTCTTTTTAACAACTTATGAAAGATGCAATAAAATGATGTGGTAAGAATGGATAAACTTTGGGCAAAGAGGAGGGAGGGAGGGAGGAGTCATGGGGGCAGGAAAGATTGGAGGAATGGGATGGACATCATTACCCTAGGTACACATACGACTCACATATGGTGCGATGCTACATCGTGTACAACCAGAGAAATGAAAAGTTGTGCTCATTTGTGTAGAATGAATCAAAATGAATTCTACTGTCATATATATCTAATTAGAATAAATACATTAATTAATTAATAAAAATGATGAATAAAAGGAATACAAATAATAATAAATGCTGGAGAGAATGTAGAGAAAAAGGAACACTTTTACACTGTTGGTAAAATTGTGAATCAGTACAACTGATATGTAAATCAGTATGGAGATTCCTCAAAAGACTAGGACTATGTCCCGGCTATATACTCCTCAGTATTTATTCTGAAGAATTAGTCATCTTACTATAGTAATACATGCATATCAAGTTTATAGCAGCACAATTCATAATAGCCAAACTATGGAACCAGCCTAGCTATCCATCAATGGATGAATGGAGAAACAAAATGTAGTGTATATACACAATGGAGATTTTGATTTTATTCTGTCATAAATAAAAAGGAAATTATGGCATTTGCAGGAAAATAGATGGAACTTGAGACCATTATGTGCAGCAAAATAAGCTAACCTCAGAAGGTCAAGGGACGTATGTTTTCTCTCATTTGTGGAAGCTAGAGAGGAAAAAGGGAAAGAAAAGTGTGGGGCGTGGCGAGGGGGATCATAAAAATCAAGGGAAGTGAAGTAGAAGAGTCCAGGGGGTGGGAGACACAGAAGGAAGGGGGAACTGCTGGGGACTGATATTGGTTAAATTATATTGTTATATTGTGTGTATTATACAAATATATAACAATATATCTCACCATTTTATGTACAACTATAATGGTCAAAAATGGGGAAAGAGAAATAAACAAAAATGTCTTGGAGAAAAACAAATAAATAAATAAATAAATGGATAAATAAATAAATAAATAAAATAATCATGGCATAAAACTTACCATCTTAACCATTTCAAATGTGCAGTTCATTTGTATTGAGTACATTCATATACTGTGTCCCCACTGACATTTCCCAAGTTGGGAGTTATTTAGTAGGATTATTTCTGTATGTTTATTTAATAGCTATAGATACTTTAGGTTTTCTATTTCTTCTTCTGTAAATTTTGTCAGTTTGTGTCTTTCAAGTAAACTTTTGCCTAAGTAATCGATTTTATTAGAATTAATTTGATAGTAATATGCTCATGGTATGATTTCAACACCTGTAGAATCTGTAATGATCTCTTTCTTTCAATAATACTACTGGAATTTTATGTTTTCTCTTTTGCTTAACTATTTCTTATCAACTAACTTAATGTTTTAAATGGTCAAATTTTGAATATGGTAATTTCATAGATTTTTTTTAAAGTTTGTATCATTATTACTTTACTTTGTATATAGTTTTTTTACCCTTTTTTTTTTACTGTTGACAAGTTACATAATAAATTTTACTTAATTCCTAATTATTGTAATGTATTAATTTCAGCAGTATGCGTTCCTCTAAGCCTGAGTATAGCTTTCTTCAATAGCTTTAATTTGAAAATTTGTCATTTTTTACATTTCATTTTTTTTGAAATAAGGTCTAATTTAGAAACATACATCAATTTACAAATATTTGGGAATTTGTCATTCCTAGAAAGGAATTTAATTCCATTGTAGTCATAAAGTATACTCTTCTGAATCCACTGAGACTTGTTTACAAACAATATATGCTCTATACTTTTGTAGGTTTCTACACACTTGAAAATAACAACACTCCATTAGTGTCCTGTATATGTTTATAAGGTCACATTGAACACTAAAGTTTTTAAAATATTCTAGATCATTATCTATTGAGCATGTATTTGTGATTTTCCATGTATTTCTCTTTAGTTCTGCCCATTATACATATATATATATATATATTTGTTTGTTTATTTATTTATTTTTGGGGGACCAGGTATTAAACCCAGGGACACATGGTCACTGAGCCACATCTACAGCCATTTTTTATATTTTATTTAGAGACAGGGTATTGCAAAGCTACTTAGGGCCTCACTAAGTTGCTGAGGCTGGCTTTGAACTCCACATCCTCCTGCCTCAGCATTCTGAGTTGTTGGTATTACAAGCATGTACCACCATGCCTGGCTATTTGGTTTATGTTTGAGGGAGCATTTGTTCTTTACAAGAGCACTTAAACATTATGGTGAAATATATCCTTGATTAACTGACCCTTATGTCATTATAATATGTGTTCTTTACCTTTGTTACAGAATCTATGTTTTCTGAAAAAGCATACAAACACATGCTATATATCACATATATATTATCATATATAATAATGCATATAATACACATATTTATTATATATAACCTTATATAATATAAATATATAAGAATATATGCATGTATAACATGCATGCATATATGATATATATATAATACATGCCCATTTATATGTAATATACATACATTATATATTGTGTATGATATTGTTTAATATATTTTATAAATAATTTTACATATATGTATTTATTTCTATATGATTATGTGCTATGATTATATAGCAATCATATATCATATATTTTTTCATAAATTCATTAATTTATGGAATACCACTTTCTTTGGTTGTAATATAATTTTCTTTGGTTATCATTTATAGAGTATGTCCTTTTTCCATGTTTCTTCTTTCTCCTAGGTTTTATAGTTAATGTGAGTATCTAGTGGAAAGCATGCTGTTACTCCTTGATTTATTTCCCCTCCATTGTGAAAATCTTCATTGATTAGTTAGATTATCTAGTCCACTTACATTTAATTTCATTAATATAGTTGAATTTAAGTCTGCCATCTCCCTAATTGCTTTCAATTTCCCCCCCTTCTTAGATCCGTTTTGTTCCCTAATTTCATTTTTGAGTGATTTATTCAATCAATTGGCTTTCAGCCACACCTTTTTGTATTTTATAGTGTATCTTTAGGGATTGCAATATCCTTTAACAATTGCACTGTCTTTTATTAACAGTTAACACTTTAAGTACAAGTGTCAGAAAAACACAGTTCCAGTCAGACCACTGATCCACTCTATTATTGTAGCCTTGCCTTTTACTCCTTTACTTTTTATACACCCCAATATATTTATTAATTTTTCTTGTTCACTGTTGTCTTCATTAGGGACAATACAAATTTTCATTTACTGACATATATACTACTTCCAACACTGATCATTCCTTCTATGAGAGGCAGAGTTTATCTGGAAAATGCCTTTAGGATTTTATGTTTCTCAGAAAACTTCAGCAAACAGAACTAAATTAAAAAATAAGAATTCCAAATATACCTCATTATCAATCCATCTATCTACATATATCAATTAATCAATATTTATTTTAAGAAATGGTTCACATAATTGTGGAATCTGGCAAGTCTAAGATCTTTTGAGAGTAGGGAAGAAAGCTGATAAGAGTTGGTATTAGTTGTAATTTCAAATTATGTAGGTTAGTTGAGAAGGCTGAAAATTCAGGCAGAGTTTCTCTCTTACAGTTGTGAGGCAGAATTTTTTCCTTAGGAAGGCTGTCTTTGCTTCCTTCTAAGTTCTTCAACTAAATGAATGAGGCTCACCTATTTTATGAAGAGTGATTTACTTTGCTATTGATATAAATGTTAATCACATCTAAAAACATCTAGACTAGTGTTTGACTAAACAACTGGGCACCATAACACAAAATAGACTAGTCACACAAAATAGACCATCACACATATTTTACAGTGAAAGTCTCAGGGAGGCTAATTATTACAGAGTTTGCTTTTCTAAAAATGTACTCTTGGGCTTCCTTTTAGAAGTATATATTTTTTTCACTATCAAATTCTCAGTTGGAAACTTTGTTTTGTATTTTTTTGTGTTATTGTTGTTGGTTTGTTTGCTTTTCCTTTCAGCATATTAAAGGCACAATTTAATTGACATCTGATTTGCAATATTCTGATGAGACAGTTGTCACTCTTCTTATTGTTTCTTTTATGTAATATCAACTTTTCTTTCTATTTTCTTTTTCAATTTAACAATATCGTTCTTATATATGTTTATTTATTTTGTATTTAATTTTTCTTTATAAGATTTGCCGATGTCTGACTATATAGTCTTATGTGTTTGTTCAGATTTGGATTTTTTTCTTACTCAATTTTCTCCTAATATTTTATTTCTTCTGTTATATAATTCCAATTATACATACATAAGATTACTGAATTTATTCAATCACTGATGTTCTGCTCACTTAAAGAAGTATTTTTTTACTTTTATTTATTCATAATTTTTGTGGAACTGCCATCATGTTCACTGATTTTTTATTCCACAGTGTCTAATTTATTGTTAATTCCAGTCTTTTTAGATATTTTCTTTTTATCAGTGTTTCCATTTAATTATTTTCAAAATTTCAGTTAGTTTTATAAAGTGTTTTTAACCTCCAGAGCACAAATGCAAATTCAAGCTAATGTCCTCTAAATCCAATAAGTCTATTTTTCTATGGGCCACATTTTTTCAACTTTTTCACAACTTGACTTTTTTTGTTTTTGTATTTCAGAAGTTGTAAATAAAGACATAGTGCTTATTAAAGTAGACTTATTTGCTGTGTTGTGTTTTTTTTTTTCCTTAGAGAGCATAAGTCTTTCCCTCCACCTGTCAGTTAGGGTAAGAAACCAATCAAATCGACTCTAAAATTGAGTCAACTTCATGCTTCTATTAGATTGATTTGAAAAATGATTAGACTTGTGGCTAACCTGTGTTCCCTGGAGCACCTTTTGGAGTTGCTGCTATGTGAAATTGAGGATTATTTGACTTCAGTTGTACATAGTTTTGTTTCATTTTTGCATTTAACTCCAGCAATTTTCCTGACTACAAGTGTCACCTAATGTGCAGGAATGAATGTATTCTAGTCAATGCTGCTTCTCTGGCACACTTCACAAGGAAACTTGAATTGTCTGATTGAGCAATTTGTACTTACATTCAGGGTTTTTCCTTTTTTCCCATATGTCACGCTAGTCTCCTCTGTCAGCTAAAACTTAGCTGATTTCTCCTCTCTCAGACAATTTTTCTTTTCACTCTCTGATAGCGTCCTCCTGTATTCATTCTTAGAACAAGTGTTCTGTCGGAGTGAAACCCATCATAGCTTCAAGCTTACATATGAAGTGTTGCTTACTCTTTGGAATTTACTTCAGCATTTCTCACCAACCTTATAAGAAAGTATGTTGTTTTATGTTTTGGTTCATGGTTTCAGAAATTTCAGCTCATGGTTACAGATATAAAGCAAAAGAGAAAGGGAAGGTCTAGAATTCTAATGTCCATTTTAAGGTCACACCCCTGTGACCTAACTTCCTCCAACTCAGCTCCAACCTCGAATGATTCCACCACCTTCCAGTAGTGCCAGAAGCTGGTTACCAAACCTTTAACAAATGATATATGGAGATCATTTAAGATGTAAAGCAAAATGGAATTTTACCATTAATGAATTCTGTACTTAAAATATTTAGTTTATATAGGCAAACACAGATAATAAAATTTACTTTCAAGAACCTCAAATTAAGATGAAAACTTGAGGAATAAAATCCTGCTAAGTGAAGTACTCTTAATTTTATATTTTTGCCAATTTAGAAAGTTTGGTCTTAAAGTTGAACTCCGTACTATTGTAATAGGATTTGTACACAATTTAATATGTTACCTGATTTTGTATTGCAGTACATAATATCCAGAGAAAATATGTAAGCAAATAGGTTTAGCTAAGCTTCAATAAAATTTTATTTACACAAAAGGAGGCAAGGTGGATTTGAACTGTAGAATCCTGCCCTAAGCCTGCCTTTCAACCATCTCTAAATCACTCTCTTATTCCATTATGACCCTTTACAATTACCTTCACACTGGATATTAAGAAATATCCTTTAAATCTTGCTTCATGAATACAAACACCTCTTCAATATTTTTCCTAAAGTTATTAAATGTATATCGCTTCGCTTTATGAACTCTGCATTTTCTTTCCCTATATCTATAAATTATATTTCATATAAGCAAATTCTTAACATTTTGAACAATCTGAATTCTACTTCCAGCCTTTCTTTTGGTCCATGTTATGCAAAACTTTGTCTAAAAACAGAGGTTTTTTATTAATTTGAAATTCATAATAATCTCACAAGAAGGAAAGGAGACCGGAAATGGATTAAAAATTAAACTAGCATTTTACTGAGTGAACAAAGCAGGAAAATAATAGAAACTATGCAAGTCAAACTTATGTCAAAATCAGAAAGCTAACAAATGATATTTTTAGGATAGGAAAATATTTGAAAAGTGAGATTAGAGCCTTTGAAAATAATTGAATTGAAATAAATAATCATAACTCTAACAAAGAAAAAGGAGGAAAAAAACAAAAGTGAACAAGCAGCCAGGTGATTACTTAATATGATATAAAAATATTAAAAATGATTTAAATCAAAATAAAATACATGCACTATAGCAAATATTTGAGGGATTACATTTGTATATGCCTATATAATATAGTAAAAGCAGATCTACTGTTTATATCACTGGTATCTTCAAAATGAAAAATGTCAATGGATCAGAATAAATAATAAAAATGTGTAGTTTACTCATCTATTATTGTTGTTTAAATTTAGGAGGATTTTAAATTATAATATATAACAATACACCATGTAGCATGGGAAATTGATCAAAAATAGCCAACTCTGAGACCTATTCTAGTAGTTACTAAACTTTGAATGAAAAGAGTAATCCAGTGGATATCAAGACAAAACAAGCAGGGGAAATAAAAATCTTAAGCTTTCAAACTTTTGATAGCAACTCTTTTTTTTTAATATATTTTTTTTTAGTTGTGGATGGACACAATATCTTTATTTATTTATTTATTTATTTATTTATTTATTTATTTATTTATGTGGTTCTGAGGATGGAACCCAGTGCCTTGATAGCAACTCTTAAAGTCAGAAAACATCAGAAAAGTTTCTTTAATCTTCCTAAATAAAGAAACAATGAGCTGCAGGTGCTTTTGTTTTGTTTTGTTTTTGTTTGTTTGTGTTTGTTTGTTTTTTGGTATTGGGATTGAGTTATGTGCCACTCAGCCACTGAGCCACATCACAGCCCTATTTTGTATTTTATTTAGAAAAAGGGTCTCACTGAGTTGTTTAGCACCTCATTTTGCTGAGGCTGGTTTTGATCTTGCGATCCTCCTGCCTCAGCCTCCTGAGCAGTTGGGATCACTTGTAGGGCATTTTAGAAGAAAAGAACATCTGCAGTTTGCTAGGTGTGGTGGTGCACTCCTGTAATCCCAGCAGGTCTGGAGGCTGAGGAAGGAGAATCATGAGTTCAAAGCCAACCTCAGCAAAATGAGGTGCTAAGCAACTCAGTGAGACCCTTCTTAGATAAAATACAAAATAGGGCTGGGATGTGGATCAGTGGCCAAGTGGCCCCAAGTTCAATCCCGGTACCAAAAAAAAAAAAAAAAAACTTAAGAGAGCTCCAAACACTGTGATGAGGACTCATGGACACGAGTATGTTTTTCATGAACTCTTCCTGAGGAATTTCTGTAAGATACAGTGACAACTACAGTGACTAAAGAGAGATCAACATAAAATTAGCTTGTATGCCTTGAATATGTAAAGTCTGTAAAACTATAAATAATGATTATGTAGGTGATTAGTATAGCATTAAGTTTATTGAGAGGTTCCTACCACATGAAAATCACAGCATCCAGAGGTCTGAAATTCCATTACTACACAGGCTGAGAATAGATGCATGCATACACCATGGTCAAGGTTCTACTTATCAAAAAAAGAAAAAAAATGATGGCAAATAAAAATCAATGGACACTCCCTAATACAGTGATCATGATTTTAAAATACTACAGAGGGTCCAGAGTTCTCTGGAGAAATGACTAATTTCAAGACTTATACCATCTGACATTAAAAAAAAATAGGATTCTTGATGAAATAATATGTAATATTAAATTTACGGCATGAGTTATATCTCCATACCTCTGATTCTGTCTCTAACTCTGTATAATCATAAGGAACGTATTGTTCTATTTAACATAAAACTTTCAAAGACAACGTTTGACTGAAGACAAGGCCTGAAAAGGCTTTTACCTGACAGGATGGAACAATCGGAATATCAAAGAGTGTAATGATTGCAATAGATCAAAAACTCAGTTTCCACGAGTTTCAAAAACCATCAATGTATTATGGAAGAAAAAAACCCCATATTATTATTTTGAACCTTTATTTTGAGAAAGAGGAGAGAAAAAGAAATTACAGCAAAGCATTCAAACTGTCTTTTCTTCATATATGGTACTCCACGTAAGCAAATAATTGAAGAGAGGAAATTTATCTTTAAAGGTGCATTCTGGCTAATAAACAAAAGACAGAGTACCACTACGTCAATGCTGTCTCAACTTGTTATGGATCTGAGCATCTATCCAAACTTAATCAATGAGTAACAACATCTCAAAACATTTTTAAACCCACACACACATGCCTTGTCTATCATATCATTCTTATATACCTTGCTGTGACTACTTATTAAGTACTTTTACCAAAATAAATTTGAATCTAAATCTCTCCAAGACTCAGGATGTAACTTATAATTTCTGTAAATTGGGAGTTTCTTCAGATGAGGCAGAACATACATACAACTGGTTCCACCAAGCAAACACACATACACATTAAAAAAAAAAAAAAAAACAGGTTAAAGAGCAGCATTTATACTTAGGTTCCAGAAGTGTATCATTGAATTGAAATGCATAACTCTCTTTGGGAATTCATATTATAATTATAAAAAATAATATGTACATATATAATATAGATAGAATTGTTCATATCAACTTTTGAATATATTTGCAAATTCACATAGTAACATTTAAATGTAATAGAAAGTGAATAGAACAAGATGATGTTTCCTTTTTAATATAATATCAGACACAATTCATGGCACTACCAATGATGTATTTGTGACCAAATTCCTGAACATGATTTCAATCAAACTTTTGGCTAGAACTTCAAGTTAAAACCAAATGCCAAGAAGTGTAGAAGAAATTATGTGGTGAAAAGAATGCAATCAGACAAATCTCGAATATGGAATTAGTTTGGAAGATTGAAAATAAGTTAGTCTCATTATATAAAATACTGAAAAAATACTATAGTGAGCATGTAAAAATATATCTTGTATATTATGTAATACTCCAGGGTGAGATTAGAATATTAGTCATTTAAGAAAGTGTTATTTTAGAGATGTATTTCAGGAATGAAACATCTTGGAATTATTTTGAAATATCATTTCTGCAAAGAAAATATTTTAAAAAGCAAATAGAGAAAAACATTAAAATTCATTTAATCTCAAGTAGAGTTTGTTAGATGTGTTAAAAATGCACAATAAAATATTTTGATATAAAAATTTCACTAATAAAATGCTTTGGCATAATCCTATCTACATCAGTAGCATCCAGGTGATTCAAGAATTTTTAAAAGTTACTATATATTTATTTAAATTGATTTTACAGTACATGTACTAAAAACTAATTTAATAAATGTTCAGATTTATAGTGTATGTGTATTCTTGAGAGTCATAAAAAGGCATGGCTTTTAATGCCATCTAAGGAGATTCAACCTCCTCACAATTCAAAACAGTTAAGGACTGACTTTAATAAATATCCAGGGTTGAGAAATCTCTTTCAAAATGTAAAAAACAAGTGTTGATCACTATATACTTTCATTTCATAATGAACAACCTCCTTCCTTAAATGATTGCTTTTTCTTATCATAGACAATGAATGTTTTTTATATGTGTCTATTGATGGCTTTAACAACAAAAGTAAAAGAAAATAATAAAATTCAACCATCCTGACTCATGCAGTCATCATGCATGCACTGTAAAATAAAGTCATCTTAGTAACATTTCTTGGGAAGATAAGTATAGTTACTGTGAGTACTGCATTTTTGATAGTTGGAAAATCAATATAATAAATTACATATTTTATATCCACATATAAGTGCATTAGATACATTCTGATCATTCCCCACATTCTTGTAAATTTCCCTAATGCAGGCTGTTTATGTTCCTCTATAAACAAATACTTTCCAGATAGCTAGGTTTTTTACTTTAGCACATAGTTTACTAGAATCTTTTACATGCCATCAATTTATGTTAAATCATTCCTCATTTATAAAGCTCTAGTCACAAAGTTAATTGGAAATTTGAAATTTCTCCTAAAGCTACTACCATATAAAGTCAGTGAAAAGATCATAGTGATTATTTTTTTAAAAATAGGATACAAGATGAGGATTCTAATAGACTATTCTAAGGCTATTTTTTGCAATCATTATTTTAAAAATGTAAGTTCAGAATAAATAAATCTGATAATTTTAAGAAATTTCTGAATAAAGTCAATAGCTATCAATGATGCTTAATGTGGCCTTAAGCTACTCAATTTTATTAATGGTGACAGTTTGGTGATTCAAATGGACATGAAATTACATAGAGAAGGAGATGCATGAGGAGAGAAAAAATTCTCATTAGAAATAAATCAACTTAGGTACAAAGAAGAGGGCTTGGTGCCTTTCTCTTATAAAATTATTAATGATTAGAGTTTTAACAACTTTTCTAATCTGCACTGACCTTGGGAAAACATCTGTTGTCTTTGACCATTAGCTATGCAGGGGATCTCTTGAACATCCCTAACTTCTTGCTTTGTTGGTTTGCTTTGAGTGTTGAACATATAATCTTATCTTCAAACTAGAACATGTTTGGGAGTGAAAGAACTTTGAATAATTGCACTGGGACAGTGGGCATCAATAGGGACTGCCTGGCCAACTGAACTGTCTGTCCATCATCCTCTTGAACCATCTCTACTTAACTGTAGATCAATAGCTCACATAGCACCACTGTTCCATCTACAGGCCTGGAGTACGAGTGTGGAACATGAATCTTGACGACAAAATCAACTGGGGCTCATGAGGGATAATACGTGGCAGGTACTCACCAGATACAGAGCATACAGAAGGCATTGGAATCAACGCCAGTTCAGGAGACGCCACATGTTCTTTGATTATCCTCTGGTTTTCAGGTTCCTTGCATGTCTCTAACCTCAAATCAGTTTGCATTCTCAGGAATATACATTCATTTTTCTCCTACATTCCTTTCTTCATTTTGGAGACGTCTTCCCCAACTTTAAAAGTGGCAGACATATAGGTCTATTGTGTGAAACTTCTAACTATGTATCATTTGTAGAACATGTGGGGTTTGGGAGGGAAAAGATGCCATCAACCTTCTCCCTCCGTTTTCTTGCTAGTTGTAAGAAGGTCTGTCCAAAGCTGAGCAGTTTCATTCTGGAAGCTATTAGCACATGCACTATGGAGCACTTGAAATTGGCTAGTCTAAATTGAGATGTATTGTAAGTATAAAATACACACCAGATTTAAGAGATTTGGCCTAAAAATCTGTAACTGTCTCCTTAAAACCTTTTTTACATTGAACACAGTTAAAAGTGATATATTAAAAATATTTGGTAAAGTAAATTATAGTATTCAAATTCACTCAATTTCTTAAAAAAAATAATGAGTCCTGGATAATTTTCAATTATATATGAGGATTGTAGTTTTAGCTCACATTAGATTTCTATCAGAAAGTTCTGATTAATCTTTGTTCTACTTTGCGTTTTATTGATATGTATTAATGAGCACTTTGCTTTTTTCTTTGACTTTATATTTCATTGCTTCAGACAACATTGTAGGAGACTGTGCTTCCCAGTCAAGCCACTTCTTTTGTAGTCTATTTAAAATCTTTGCCATGCAACAACACTATCCTGATAATCTAAAACTGTGTGTAGCATCAGTGAGACTTTCAAAATAAGATCCAAAGCTTCTTGTGGTCCTGACCACACATACACCTTGTCAACAGGTTGGGAGCACAGATTTGTTAGTACTCAACATCACCACCAGCACTACCTGCTATTAGCACAGCATATTGTAAGAAAGGCAGAAGATGATTCATAAAATAAGGTTATATGGTTATTTTTTTGTATTAATTTGGAAATAGATCTCATATAACTTTGGCACCAAACCACACATTGTTCTTTCTGAAACTAAGATTCATGGTATACTGATGGCCCATATTTTTATGTAGATCCAATAGACAAAAAGTAGTCTAAGTAATGTTGGGATACTTTTCTCCCTACTCATCCCCCAATGTTGACTGACAAGCAAAATATTTTCTACTCTGAGACAACATGAAAGTTGTTCCCTTTTCATAGACTAAAATCACTTACAATATTTTTATCTCATACTCTGCATCTTTTAATAAGATATCATTCATTTTATATGTTGTCATATACATGTGTATATAAATGTATATGTGTATATATGTTATATATGTCTAAATATACATGTTCAATTTAATTTATATTCTTTCCATCTACTTTTACTAGTTAAAGTCATTTGATAAACATACCTTCATAGCATTTCATTCTTTAGGATGACTATTTGTAGATGTCAAAAAATAAATTACCATCAGAGGTAATCTGACAGTTATTTAATGTAACTACATCTTTACTGAATATGTTAATATGTGCATCTCACACCACACACTCATGAGAGTCAGAAAAAAATAATCTTCTGTCCTGATTTATGGATGGAGAATTGATTTCTGAATTTACTACCCACTACTAATAAATGAAATGATTTTAAGACCTGGTTAATTCTTCACTCTGTTTACATTAGTTTGTGGTCAGTTTAATCCATCCTAGGAAATATACTCTCATAAGCATGGCTCAGAAGAAATAAATTTGAAATTCATTCCCCCCCACCACCAAAAATGGAACTGTTATTCAGATATGGCTCTGAATAACTTACCCACCACTATCTAACCCATGTAACTCTTTTTTTTTTTCTTTCTGTTTCATTGTCCATCTCTAAGAAGGGGAAAATATCATTTGAAAAATCCTGATGGCTCGGATAATGGCAAATCACAAAATATGTTCTGTTCTGAAGCCCAAATTCTGCATAACAACGGAATGAGCAAACCTGCACAGACAGAAAGAATTCGCCTGTGGAGCCAATCTCCTGCACTTTTTTTTTTAGTTGTTGATGGATCTTTATTTTATTCATTTATTATTTATATGTGGTGCTGAGGATTGAACCCAGTGCCTCATGCTTGCTAGGCAAGCGCTCTACCACTGAGCTACAGCTACAGCCCCTCCTGCACTTTTAAACTACATAACTCTCCTATGTGAATTTATTTCACATGTATATTTTAAAAAATATTTATAAAGCAGGACATCCTAGTGAGGATTTGGTACAAAGATGAAATTAAACATGATCCTTCTGCTTTATGACACAAAAGCTTAATATGTGTGGTTTGACATGCCCCCAAAATTGATAGCCCAAAATAAGATAAGGGTCACATGCAGGAGTCCAGAGGGTTCATGCAGGAAGAGGTGGGGATTTTGAATTATTGGAACAGGTTTTGTTTTCTCTCCTAGCAATATAACTGAAAAGTAGTAACATGGATAGACACATGAAGATGTCACTAAACCTCTCCAGACATGCTGCATGAATATGGAATGAAATGCTATTTGTTTTTGCCTTCCAAGTAAAATTTTTCTTTGTTTTTGAATAATATAGACAAAGTTTTTCATTATGCTTAGAGAGAACTTTTGCAGGGTCACTTCGAAAGTTCTCCTTCCCATTTTTTAATATCCTTGCCACTGTGAACTGTTCGTTAATAAAACAGAAAATAAGCTTGAACCAAACTAGAAACTGACCTGAAAACGCGTAACATTTTTATAAACAAAGAATAAATACCATGTCATGTATCTATATAAATAGAGACACGTATTATCTAGACATTTCTTCAGTCTATAATTGATTTCTCCTTCTTTCCTTCAGAAACTAGTGGAGAGGGTAAAATACATCATTTCTACAATGCTCTTTAATTCTCTTGTAATGAATTGCTACTTTCAATTTTATGATACCCCCAACTGATTAAGGATATGTTTAGAGAGGAAACAAGTATAAAACAAATTTTTGTAGCATAACAAGGGAAGAGACCAACTAAACACATTTCTCACCTCTTTTTTTCACCAATTGCTTTGGTTTGTGCAGATAAAACATTTGCTTCTGATATACGCAGTTACACTTAAGTTTCTTTTTGCATTATATTCTACCAACTCTTTGTATCAAATTCTACTCAGTTGAAAAGAAATTCTTCAAAACAACCATTCATAGCCTCTATATTTAAATAGAGGAAACCTTAAACTGTGGACATTTGGACTACAAAACTGTGAGAGTATAAAAAATAGTCTAAACTTTGAGGTCAAAATATTAGTTATAAAAATAGAAATCATGTAGAATATTTGCAGGGCATAGAACCAGAAGATTTTGTGGGGAAGTGATTCTGGACCCCCTAAAGTTTGGGTCAGATTTCCAAAAGATCTCTTTGAAGTCAAATTTATAAAATGAACTCCACAGATAATTAATTCAGGCTTTGAAAAGTAAATTCTTAGAAGAAGAAAACAAAATCAGATTGCAAAGAATAAAATTACTTTTATGTGAACTGTAGTTTGAATCGCCAAAGAGGAAAAGACAGCAAAATTAGAGCTGAAATATTTAATGTAAATGTTGGTTTTTAGACCAGAAAGGTGGTGCAGGCCTGTAATCGCAGCCTCTAGAGGATCACGAGTTCAAAGCCAGTTTCAACAACCAACTTCAACAACCTTGTTAGTGCTAAGCAATTCAGGGAAACCTTGTCTCAAAAAAAAAAAAAAAAAAGAAAAGAAAAGAAAGAAAAAAATATACATGAAAAGGGCTGGGGAAGTGACACAGTGATTAAACACCCCTGGGTTCAATCCCCAGTACCAAAACAATAAATAAATAAAAGTTGGTTTTAGGGTTCCTTTTAATTTTAATCAGAAACACAGAAAACAAGAGTACTATGTCCTTCTGTTTTAGCATCTGTCTAAATCCCATTCTTAAGTTTAACTATTACAGCAGAAGCTACCGGTGCAGAATTGCCATAGATCACATCTATTCATCAGTCTTTGCCAAGACCCTTGAGAAATAATTTGTCTTGTCAGAGGTTAAATCTTGAAAAATAAAATATGACAGTTTCATTCTACAGTGTGTTGAATGATTTAACTATAATTCCAAATCATTTGTGAGAAACTCAGTTGCATACTATGGTTTCTTTTTCTTCACATATATTTTATTTAATCAAATACAAAATAAAAATATCACATTTTAAAAATTAGGGTAACATTTACATATTTATTTGTGTAAAATGCTCATTTACATATTTATTTGTGTAAAAAACCCACTACTCCTTACAATTAAAGTGCATGTGTAAAAAAGAAAGAGAAGGAAAGAAAATATTGTGTTGTGTAAAATATTGCTTGTGCGTTTCTAACTGTTTTCCTTAAGAAATGGCACAAGATAATAAAACCAATGGGGTGGTCTTTGGGCTCAAAACTGAATGAGAAGAAAAGATCTAAGAAAAAAGAATTCTGAGTAAAGAATCAACAAATAAAAGAATTGAGAATTTAAGAAAATTAGATGAAATAAAATGTACTTTAGGTGGCCTAGTACTTGGTGGCCAGGTAGGGACACTGAGGTTACAGAAGCAGGCAGGAGTCTATTGATTCATAAATAAAATTTCTTCTGAGTGAGGATCTTATGATTGGATTTTAAAAAATAGCACAAACAACTCATAGTTTTTAAATATTATCTTGGCTATTGTGTAGAGAAATCATGAGGGGAGGAAGGGTAGTTGCAAAGAAGGCAGTTACAAGACTATCAGGATAAAAGTGACAATGGGCTGGAGTGGTAGTGCAGATGGAGAGACCTGCATGGATGTGTTTTAGGAAACATTTAAAATAAAAATTTTGCAGGAATTGCTATAGTGTTCAGGGTTGACAAAGACATCAAGGATAGACTCCCAGTTTTTAGGTTTGAGCAATTAAGTGAATAATGTTGCCATTTGCTCTAATGGGTGCCTTAGTCTATTCTCTGTTACATAACAAAATACTGGTAGCAGGGTACTTTATTGAGTAAAGATAATTATTTAATTCATAGTTTTGGAGGTTAAAAGTTCAAGATTGTGTGGCCTCTGGTAAAAGCATCATGGTAGATGATAGCATCACAATGGCAGAAGTAAGTGTAGAAGGGACCCCAGGACAAGACATGAAGCCATAGGTTCAGGGATCAGGCTTGCTTTTATCTTTGTAATAACTCATTCTTGTGGGAACTAATCAGAGTCCTGTGAAAACTGTTCATCTCTTCCAAGGATGGCGTCCCCAATGACCCAAACACGTTCCACAAAGATCCTCTTTTAAATGTTTCACCACCTCAATGTCAGCACATAGGGGCCCAAGCTTCCAGCTCATGAAACTTTGAGAGACACTCAAACCCCAGACAAAGCACAGCAATAGAGCAAAGCACCTGAAAAGGCACAAGAGGGTGAGTCAAAGTTGTATTTTAATTAAATTATGCTGAAATATTTCTAGACATCTCAGAGAGAAGCCTTAGTTCTCACATGGAAGCTAAGGAGCTTTGTACTTTTGATAGACATCTGGAAATAATAGCTGATGAGACACTTCAAAGCCAAGAGAATGAAAAATAAGTGCTCACCAGTAACAGATTTCCTGTAAGATGAGTATGGTGTGAATGGCTCAGTGGAACTTGGCTCAGGTCTGGAAGTTTCCAGAAGCATCCAGCTGATATACCACCAGTAAGATCCAGTGCTCAGATTTTTATGATCAGTATATGTATGTCTACTCACTGAGGACAGATTCTTTTTCCATAGTAACATTAACTCAACTAGGTTCACATAGACTGAAATGTGAATCATAAAATATGATCTATAAATTTGTACATTCCATCCATATGAACCAGAAACATTTTAGGCAAAATAATCTGCTATCTTTATAGTAGGTTAAAAAAATGACGAGAGCAAATTTAGCACAGGACCATGTTTAGGATAATCCTTTAATGTGTCTGTCTTGGTTGCCAATCCCATGATAATTTGAGTTCATATAGAATTCCCCACAGTTAAAAGAATGCTAATATTGTACTAGAATTAGCTCAAGATAGTCTTCAACTCTCCAAAAATAGTTCACCAATAACATCATAAATAATTTTTTAAAAATTCTTCTTTTTAGTTATACATGACAGTAGAATGTATTTTGGCAAATTACACATACATAGAGTATAGTTTATTCTAATTAAGATCCTATTCTTGTGGTTGTACTTTGTTGGAACACCTGTGAATTGTACCAGAATAAAAACTACTGATGTTTTCCTCTGCAAATCATGTTATACACAGTTTTGGTTAACCATTCTATTTTAACTGATTGAAATATTCTCTGAAAATATCAATATTCTCAGATCTTGGGATACTGAGATTTTCATATACCTGAATTGTGTATCAATTGAATTCCTAAGTTCCTTGGTAGCAATGCTTTATCTTTGGCATAAGTCCTTGGGGAACACATAGGTGCCTTTTAAGATCATGAATCACTCAAGAAACTTTCAGTAGTGCTTACATGCTATATTTATTGTAAAGCAACAAAGATTAAAATTTTCCTTGAAATATTAATGGAAGAAAAATAAAGTATATTATTATAAATTTGAATTATCCATATATTCAATTAACCTGATGCTCAAAGCAATATGAGTGTATGTGGGATTTCCTTGTTCATAAATGTTACGCCAGGAATTAGAAATTCTTTTCTCTTAACACTCAGCAATTTAATAACATTGACAGCTAAGATTTCCTGAGTCTTGTCTTTGTGCCAAGCATTTTGCTAGATGCTTTCTAAGGAATATCTCATTTAATTGTCACACAAATCTATCAAGTATATCATTGCTTTCTCTCTCTCATATCACAGAAGAATCTAGAGAATATGGAGATAAAATACTTTTTTCTGTCCTCAGAACTGTGAAGATAGGGCTCAAAATCAGCTGCAAGAGAGTCTGGGTTCAGAGTTCATTCCCTAAACTATAGCCAATGATTATGGAAGGTTGATGCTCCAAATAGTCTTCATTTTCATGGTGCCTCTGAAAAGGTACCTCTCCAAATATTGTTTATGTTTATAAATGGAATTCATTGCAAGAGGTCCTAGAGTTATTATGGGGGTTGCATATTACTCAACATATCCACAGAATGGTGAGGAGCCCAGCAGGAGGTCCTGGTTAGTGTTTTCTTGCTGTCTTCTGCTTGTTATTTGCTTGCTCTCTTGATTTAGGGGCATACTCTTTAGACCACTTAAAATAGCAGAGGCATTCCAACTTGATGTTATTTCTCTTGTACTCAAGCTCTCTCTTTTTATTTCTTCCCCTTGCCCCTTACAGCTTCTCAGTCCATGTAACACACCTTTATTCCCCACACTCAGGGTTCCAACTCACTTGTGTCCAACATCTATCATGTGTGAGTCAACATTATTCTCCACTTCCCTATTAAGGTTTTAGGGGCAGGGATAATAGGAATCCTAAGGGTAGTAAAGTTGGAAGAAACAAAGAAAACTGCAACAATGATCTGACCTCCAACAGCACTAGCTCAAAAATAGTAAGAAAAACAGGTGTTGAAAGATTGAACTCCACTTAGCATATGTGGTTTATTATAATGGTTAATTCGGATCCTCAACTTGATTGTATTAAGAGATAATAGTGATTAAGAGGCTTACGGGTGTGTCAATGAGGGTGTGTCTAGGAATGATTGGCATGTGGGATAACCAACTAAAGTGGAGACCTTCCCTAAGCATGGGCAGCACTGTCCAATAGGATGATGGCTTGGATGGAATAAAAGTTGGAAAACAAGCAGCAGCAGATGCAAGCCCTAGCCTTCTTCTACAGGTTGTTGATTGCTGCTGTGATCCTCTGAGTGATTTTCCAGGGAGTTTCCAGAAACCTTCGGTTTCAGACTAGAGTAGAACCCTTGATCCCTCTTGTTCTGGGGCTTCAGACTCTTAGACTGTGCAGATACAGGTTCTTGCAGCTCTCCAGCCATTGTAGACTATTCAGCTTCTGGTTGCACAAGCCAAACTGATAAGTCCCCTTTTTATAATTGTACTTCCTGTTGATTCTGTTCCTCTAGAGACCCCTGACTAGTACATTTACCTTATTCCAGAGTGCTCTGACATGGATCCTAACTGTCACCTTTCCATTGTATGTATCCCTCTGCCACAAAAGTCTTTTCTGTCCTCTCAAAAGTGGGCTTGTGGACCTGGACGGAAAGTGTATTTTACCACATAAGAATAAAGAATAAATTATACGGCCTGAAATTCACTCTTCAGATCTGCTGCTCACTTTCTATGAGCATGATATGCCTATAAAATCAAGAAAAGCAGGCTCCTGGGTTACTAATTTTGTTTGTATCTGAGGGGCCTCAACCTCAACCTACCTTCATTTTTATCTTCCTTAATTAAAAACAAAATTAAAAACAAAGAATGTGTATATTTTGCAAATAGCCTGTAGTGTTATTTTCTGATGAAAAGAATGGCAAAATACATGAAGTAAATGAGCTTCTGTGGCTTGTCACAATAAATGGCATCTACTTTTTTTGTTATATTGTATATAATAGTCATTATTTCCTTTACAAACAAAAGCACTTCATTAATGCTTAAATAGTCTTTGTTGAACCAGAGTAGGACCTCATTACAATACATATAGTTTCAGATGTCTAGACAACAAATTACCACAAGTATGTTCTCTCATACCTGTAGAACTACTAGAATCCTCAGATGTGGAGATCCACCACTGGTGCTGCTCCTCAGTGCTTTGTTTCTTTATTCAGACAGGCTGAATACAACTTTCACTCGCTTACCCAACACTGGCAGTTTCAGGGATCTATTTTCTTAGACCTTTCCCATGCTGTGGTGGTCTTCATTGCTTCTGGTTCTTTTATGTTCATAGTTCCCTCTGCTGAGCAATGGGATCAAATTTCATTATCTGAAATAAGCATTTCCTTTAAGACATCACCAGCTGCTTTTGCAGAAGTTTCCTTCTCTGCCTCCCAAGGAGAGATCCCTTGCCCTGAACAGCATACTCTGCCATTGGACCAAGTCTTCAAATAGGTGGTTCCATTCCACTACCACGAAGCCCTGCTATTTTGTCCAAAACTCCTTTTGATGTTCCTGCTCCTGGGATATATAGAGAAATTTCTGACATACAAATTAAAAGTACTAAGACTATTATGGTGTTTCAAGCTTTTCTGTGGTACCCAATGCTGTATGTTCCTCAAACCAATTTTCAGTACTGCCTACCAACTTCAGGCTGAGTTGTAGCCCAACTTGATGCCACCTTTATATGACCACTGGTGACTGGAAATCAGGCCTGATAGAGCAACTTTAAGAAATTGACAATGAAGTAGGGTGAGGTTCTAGGTGCACTCTGTTGCTGGTAAATTTATCAGCTATAGTATCAATTCTTCCATTAAGTAACATAAGGAATTATCATAATAAATATCAATGTTTTTGTCTATGTAATAAGTTGAACTAGATACTGCCAAAGGTCACTTCCTAAAATATCTTTGGGACTGTTTTTTGTTGTGTGTGTGTGTGTGTATGTGTGTGTGCTTTTAGTTTATTTTTTCAGAAATCATTTCTATAGAATTCAAATCAAGTCTGGGAATCTCTTCTGTCTGCTCTGATTTTACTGAATAGATAAGTAGGAAGGTGAGTTGGTAGATAGATAGATAGAGATTAAGATACAGATGTATAGACACACAGAACTGTAATCATGTGTTATTTGTGGAAACCAGCACTAACCTATAAATTCACTGAGACTAAAGATTTAGGAGAATATGATTACTAAGTAAACCATTAATCTCTTAGTGTTATACATGTTATATATGCAAAAATATTATGCTCTTAAATATAATTTACATCAAAATTACAGATAATTCTGTTTTGACCAAAGTTTTCTCTCTTCTCTAAAATGTCTGCAATGTGCTATAAAACTACAAGAACTTTACCAAAAGCAGATGCTGTGATGTGGGATGAAACCATCACTCAGGCATGTGGAATGCCCAGAACTCTGTCACTTTTTGGCAGCAGGGTCTACATGTCTATTCTAATATCATGATTCAGAGATGTAGACTCTTATCAGCAGGGACATATTATAGTTACATCTTAAAATCATAGAGAATATTCAAACTTGCCCTGGAAGTCCAAAAAGCTTAACTACCACTTCTATAATTCTATATTTAGCCCCGATCAGATTGTCAAATAGTGTGTATTAGATCATATTAATCTTTAATACTATGGAAACTACTTAATAAATTTCATGTGGATATCATATATTTTTGGATGGCAAATTATGTTAAATTTTGTCATACTGTTATTAGAGTTTTTAAGTCATATGTAAAGCCATACTTTCAAATTTGAGCTGTGTCCAAAGCAGACTAATTAAAAAGCACAATATGGTTTCATTAGTCACAGAGTCTTGCTAAAAATTTAAATTTGTGATTAAATTAGAGTCATGAATATAACCACATGATTATATTTGAGAAAATATCTGAATTTTATTTAAATAGTTGCAATTTTTCCTAGATACACAACAAATTAAAATTTCATCACACAAAATTCTTGTGTGTGCATGCATGTGTGTGCGTATTTGTGTGTGTGTGGTATTACTGGGGACTAAATCCAGAGGTGCTCTGACACCTCGCTACATCTCTAGCTCTTTTTTATTGTTTAATTTTAGACAGAGTCATGCTAAATTGCCCAGACTGGCTTCAAAAGTGTGATGATCCTACCTCAGTCTCCCATGTTACTGGAATTACAGACATACATCATTGCACCTTATCAGACAAGTAATAATTCAAAAGGATGAAGAAAATGCTTACAAAATAAAATAGGATTTTTAACTATTTAAATGGTAAGAGGCAAATGCACCCAATTAGAGAACTTGGGTATAGTCCTTACTCATGAGGATACTTGGAAACAAGAAAGAGAGGTGTGAATCCTCAGAGTCTTGGCCAATGTTAAGACCTGAGGGCTTATGTATATGTGGATGCACCTCTAGGAGAAAAGAAATGTCAGGGAAGTCTGATCTCCAGGGAGATTTTTAGACACCTTGGACAAAGTAACAGGGAAGGAAAGGGAAAGTTCTTAAGAAAATAATTCATCATTACATTTCTTCTTAGTACTGTTTTCTCTCATGTCTGTATCTTTTCCTCTTTCCTGTGTTCCTTTTGAGTTTTAATGCTATGTCCAAATTCATTACAGGAATCCTAGAATTCAGAGTACAAAGGTGATCTCCCTTCTGTGACTTCAGTCTCCTCAATGTTGAAATCCTCTTTTACAGGGCAATAAATGGCATCTAGGTTGAGAAATAAACACATGGTTTATTTCTCTTACAGCTACATCCCATCTTTCCTGTCTGAAACAATGTTCCTTCAAATGGAAATTTTCTAAGGGAGTTAGTCTGTTTTTATGAATCATTTATGCCCTCAAATGTCTAGTTTACCAGAGTAGTTTCAATGGTATTGATCAGAAAAATCTGGGAGACTTGAGAGTAATATCATAAATCTAGGACTTCATGTAACAAAACACAAAACACTTCTGATCTCCAGCATAAAGGTTAGGATGTTGCATTCCATCACAATATTTTTACCTAAACCCTAATCCCAAAAATCTATGGGATCTTTGTAAAAGTACTATAGGTCTGAACAATGCAGTTGAAACGTGAGATTTCTAACTACCAGAAAAAGAGATTATGAATGAATATTTCCAGATATATATCTCTTCTCATTTCTCCTCTACATTAAAACTCTTCATTTGACTTTACCATTATACCAAAGGTCAATTCCAAACTCTTTGGAAGACCTCCATGCCCTCTATATTTTGAAACCAGGCCAGTTTTCTAACAATGTCCTGGTCTGCTTCCTTCCTTTAACTAGACATTACTTGGTATAGAGAGGGCAAATCAGTATGCATTTTCACTAAATATGAAAAGCTGCATATTATTATCAATGTCCAGGCAAAATCAAGATGGAAGCTAAATATCATCATTATGGTTGGAATTAATTTCTGCTTTAAGAAAAGAAACCTAAAATCATACAAGATTAGATGCAACAGTCTTATCAAAATGTTAATATACAAATTTTTAAATTCCACATGAACATGCAAAAACAAAAAAGTTCTTAACACTCTCAAATATTGAATACTTCCTATAGTTCTTACATTATATACTTGCACTATTAGTAAAACATCCATTTTGCCTTTGAGGTTGGAGCAATTATATAATTGTTGTGCTGGATCCCACAGCATTGGGCACTACTGATGGTTGTGGTCAACTTATTATGTCCTGTTTCTCTCTGAAATTACTAAGTGTGGTGTAGTCAGTTTCTAGACTGGCAAATTCATGATTCATGATAGATGATCAGGCAATCCACTCATGTGAACTCAAGAGTGAAGCTTAACACCTAGGTTTCCAGTGCTTTTTAATATTTTGGGGGGAGCATACTTATGATTTTAATCATTCACTATTTGTTTTGCTTTATTTTAATTTCTAATATTTTTGTATCTGAATAATTTATATAGAAAGGTAAGGGGCCAGATGTATGAGAATGTAGCAGTAATTTGTTTTAAGATAATACTATGCTAACAATGTTCACTTGCCTCTTAGCATCATTTCATGACACTTATTACAATGTCTTTGCTGTAGAGCGATAGAAACATTTTAGATTGAAGACCAAGAAGACACACTCTGGAGTCATGTCACTTCTGGTTACATGGAAGAAACTAGTTTAACTTTTGTTAATCATTAGTAACAAACAATATCAAGAACAGGAAATACAATCTATAACATGTCGCATTAATAAGTTTGTCCAAGAATTTGCTTCAAGAAAGAAATATTTGTCCTTTATTGCTGTTTAAAATGTTGTATTAAAATAGAATCAACATGGCCTATCTTTCTTTTATGTCATATGGCTATTCCCTGGCTATATAAAAAATATGTAGAAAGTAATCACCCATTTTCTACTCATGGTCATGAATTCTGTTATTTGTGTGTGTGTGTGTATATATATATATATACTTATGGAACTATATATCTTTCAGCAAGGAAGTATGTCAAAAAAGAAGTTGAGTTCATCATTAGTCCATCAAGCTGACAAGTTGAAAAAACATAATAAAAAGACAAAAGAGAGAGAGAGAAAAGCAATCTTTTTCTCCATCCACGTATAAATATTCAATGTGTACTATAAAAAAGTAGAATCATTTAAAATATCACTATTCTGTACACCTCGGGGAAATATAACAGGAATGATGTATGGCATTTCCAAGTCAAGACTTCAAGAAGTAAATATATCCACCCCAACCCTTGACATTCTGTCTCTCTCTTTCCCCTTGCTGGAGACAGATAATGGCATGTCTCTGGGGAAATGGGGAAGCCAAAATACAGAAAGTCTGGCAGCAGAACCACCATAAGAAGGCAAGCCATCTGCTGCCTAAGAATACCCTCTTGAATCAGAACATGAGCAAAAAATAAACTTTAATTGCTATGAGATCTTTACCACCCATTTGAGGGTTTTTTGTTACACTGTCATATATATGTATGTTTCCATATATATGAGTCTAATTTTTGTGACAATTTTTTATATTTCTTATTTTATTATCCTTTAATGTTAAATCAAATATGATTTATCTTTGATGTTATATATGACATTATATTTTGTTTGTAAAATTTGTAAGTGACATGGATGGTATAGAGTTAAATTATATTTTCAAAGTAAAAGGAATTCTTAGTTCTAACATATGAAATTTCCTTAAAATTCTTTGAGTTAATGAAATTAAATGATTAAACATTTAAGGGTTGTATTTAATCTTATAAATGTTACAAAAATAAACAACTGTATTGAGATTTGAACTTTGATGATCTAATTTTCATCAATATTCATCAATTTTGAACAATTTAAAATTGTATAAACATAGCTCCAAAAAGATATATTGTTCTTCCAAAAATTATTCTGCTGGCATAACCACTTGAGAATGATATTATTTACCAATCTATTTATCTATTTAGCCACTTCTTTCATAGTTAATCATCACTCTTTAACTGATGGAATACTTCACTTTTTCAATGACAAACACATTTATATTTCAACTGATATGGTTTTTACAGAAACGTACTTAAAGTTATTTTTCTGAATCATACAAAATGATAATGTATATCTAAGTGTCATTACTAGGATGCTTATTCTAAACAAAATGAGTTGCTTTAATTGTATTGCTGGAGGGTAATTGAACTGCTTAATGGGAGCTGAGAAAATGCAGTCACTGCATTATTGATTAAACACAAGTTTACATCTGCCAGAAATGGCCATGATATGTTTTTTTTTTTAATTTTACATGTTGATGGACCTTTATTTTATTCATTTATGTATGTGTGGTGCTGAGACTCGAACCCAGTGCCTCACATGTGCTAGGCAAGTGCTTGACCACTAAGCCAGAACACTAGCCGCTGATGTGAGTTTTTAATAATTTCTACGTTTGAAGTTTGGAGCTAATACTGTACAGCAGAGTTTTATCAATTACTACAGATGAAGCTTACTCCTTCCATAATGTTTTATAATAGCTTGCATCTTGCTGCTTTTCACATATTGTTCTTGATCCCTTAATTAACCTCTTCTATCTGATAAACATTTCTTTTCAAATTTCAAATTCAGTGGAAGCATTTCCTCTTCAAGAAATGCTCCTTGAACTTATATATATTTCATTCTCTTATCCTGTATCATCCTGTGTAACACACAATGTATTTGATGTGTTTGCATATCCATAGATGCAGATGTTGTGTCCTTTGTCAGTAAATACCTTAGAAAAAATGTGAGCCGCTGTGGTATCTTACCTCAATTGCTACTTGTCATGGGATGGCTTTCACACATGCTTGAACATACATTATCCTGCAACATCAAGGAGAAAGGATTGCTCTGTGGGAATGATGAGTTCATTGCTAAGTCAGAACCATTTACTGGGGTTCCAGAAAGGAGAGAGAATATTTACCTATAAAAAAACTGAGGACACCCCTTCGTGTGGGAAGACTCCCAGGATGCAGAGTTTTCTCAGCACAGGTTCCCAGAGTTGCCAGCTGCATCACTGGCTGCTGCAAAGAGTGAGTAAGCCTTTGATCAAGAAGCAGGAGAGTTCCCTGAGGAGCTAACTATGGGTTGGTTCTAGCATCAGTCCTCAGCTCTGAGAATCCCTAGGTCCCTACTGTCCTCCCCCAGAGTTGGGACCATTTGATATTTGACCCCCAGGTCCTGGGACAGGAACAGAACTATAAAAGCAACAAATCATCTTTGATCTTTCTAGTGGCAGTGGGAAATTCTCCAGTTCCTTTGACTCCTTTTGGCATTTGGAAGAAGTCCTAGCTGTTTTTGGCTCCCATCATCAGAAGTGCTGCTTGGCAATCACCACTTTCTGCCCTGGACCATTTCTGACTGCAGCAGGTCCTCCTAATAATCAGACCAGCTGGGGAAATGGTCTTGGCTACATAGTAGCACAGGCCAATCAAGGCTAGTTTAATGTACCAGCTCAGTTATGGTTCAGTCCAAAAGGACACCCAAGAAGCAATGTCCTTTGAAGAAAAATTTAGGGCACTAAAAAAAAAAAAAAAAACCCATCAAGACTGGCAAACAGAAAGATAGGGCAAAAGTACTGGAAAGTCTAAATATATTCTGATGATTTAAAGAAATATATTAAATCAATAAGACAAGAATAGACAAATACAACAGAGAGGCAACTAGAGGTTAAGAAATTATTCTTGTGGGCAAAATCATGGGAAATAAATATTTGTGCTGACAATCCAATTAAGACACTCTTCTGGAGAGTTGAAAGTTATGTTAAAAAACAAACAAACAGGAGGGTAATTCATTAAAATCCTAGTTATAGGATTTTGTAAAAAGTGAAGAAGGAGAGAAAAAAGCAAAGAAAGTAACTCCAATAAAAATAGAAAATGTTTGAAAACTAAAGTGATGCAAGAAGTCTTTGGAGGCAGAGGGCTTGTTGAAGAACTAGAAAGATAAATGCAGGCAGACCTGTGCATGGGCTCTGTAAACTGGAGCTATATAAGGCGTGTTCTTGAAGGAAACATTAAGGCAGTTTATAGGCAAAAGGTATGGAATCATACATGGGTCAGAACTGCTGCCCATAAATTGGATAATAGGAAAAAAAATCATGGAAAGAAAATTATTTGAAGCAAAAATGACTTTGAATCAAGGAAAACGATTTGAAGATTAACAAATAATTTAGAAATATATAAACCAAAAATAGTTACCTTAAAATATCTGTTTATGGAAAAAATACTGCCGGGATTATAAGGAAAGAGAATCAAAAACTACAGCATTACAAAAATGAGCAGACACGGAATAAAACCAAGAATCTACGTGAGGTTCCCACTCACTGGCTGTGACAGGTCACTCACTGTATCTCAGTGAAGATGTTTGCCCAAGAAGGCAAATTCCATGCTGCAGACAGTGTAATTTGGACAACAGAGAATCTTTGTGCTGTGTCTAAAGGTACAGACTGTGGAGGGAAGTAGGTAGGTAATTTAACGCACAATGAAATGAAAAGAAAAATAAAAAGGGAAGTCATTTTGAATCACCAAGAAATAAGAATCTCTTTAAACTTGATCTTTCTCGGACACATTTGTAGTGACAGTGGGTTTTCTTTTCTGCCTAATACGTTTATTCAGACTTACATTTGAATAAACATTATTTACATGACTGTAATAAAGTTTAATTTTTCAGATTCATCCTATTGTCAAAATTAAAATAATAACTCCTACACACACACACACAAAATAATTGTACAGTGACATGTGAAAGGAGGAAATTAGAAGCGATAAAGAGGAGTGAACAGAACCAAGTGCTAGTTGATAATTCCTCCATTCAAGTAGTGAAGAGGGAAAAAAATTCTCATGAAAGTAGTGGACCAATCAAGATATGTGCACATTATTAAAAGGCATAATGGTGACATTAAAAAGTCTTAAAATATGTAAATATAAACATGAGGAGGATAGTAGAGGAAGACAGGGGACAACAATGGGAAATGAGCTAAGTCAGTGTCTTTCATCACTGAGACCCAACAGATGATGTTTACATTTGAAAAATCAGGTAATAGATGTAAAATGTTCTATACTTAGTGCTCTCTGCCATCGCTTTAGTGTTATTTCTGCTTTTTCTTTTAGGTATTTTGGACATAGAATGATGTGGGGTCCCTAAATAAATTGCAGATAATTAGTCTACACCTGAAATCAGTGAATTTTGACATAATAGTAAAAAGTCAACCAAAAACATTTTAATCTTTTTTTTGGTGAGGAGGTACGGTGGGGTGGGGGAACACTGAGGTCTGAACTCAGGGATGCCTAACCACTGGGCTACGTACTCAGCCCTTTTTATATTTTATTTTGAGACAAGGTCTTACTAAATTGCTGACGCTGGTCTCCAACTTTCCATCCTACTGCCTAAGGCTCCCAAGTTGCTAGGATTACAGACGTACACCACCATGCCTAGAAATGTTAATTTTCAATTTTGTTGCAATTCTGTAGAGTATTGCAGTCATTGTGTAGATGGGAAAACCAAAGTTTGATGCTCTGGGACTTTTACAAGATGACTTCATTTGCTGTGGGTTTTATTTTCCCCCATCTGCCCGAAGCTGTTGCTTTTACTTTAAGATTCATAACTGAGCTTTTAAACCTGACCAATTTATTTGGAAAAATTCAGTCTTATTTGGATACATTTGTTTTCACAATCTGGGCCAAATTAAAGAATGCTCAATGTGCAACATGTGTTCTCTATAGATGATATGAGAGACCCATAAGGTAAATCTCATCAGTCCAAACATGCATTGGGGAAATAAATGCTGGTGCCACCCAGCTCCACTCTATATATGTTACGAGTAAGTTACTAAATAGACATGGTGTCTTGAGGAAACTCAATTGAGATTGCCAATAGAGAAATTACATGGGTTAGATTTCAAAAAGAAAAAAAAAGATAATTTGTTGCTATATTTTATGTTTTGCATTTAGAATTGTCTAAAATACTTCACAAGCCTACTAACTGATTGAATAGATGCAAGATATTTACTCAAAGTATATCTAAATTTATAAAGAAGCTATGGGTATATGGCAGAAAGATCAGTAGGGAAGAAAAAAAAAGTAGGGAGTGGCAGAGGGGAGGGGAAAAAGAGGTCCTGGGGACTGAATTAGAACAAGATATATCCCATGCTTTTATAGTTATGTCAAAATGGATTCTACTGTCATGTCTAACTAAAATAACCAATAAAATGTTCATAGGCCAAACAAAAAATAGGATGCTTTTTAATTACAGTATTTGCATTACTTGATTCAGTGGATCTCTGTCAAAATACTTGACAATTTATAATCCTGCTTAGCAGTTCATACACATAGAAACAAAATGAGTTACACAATCCATAGAGCCTACTATGAAATGAGAGCATTAGAATCCCTTTTTCAAAAAAAGATTAGAAATTTCAAGGTAGTGGTGGTACAGCATTAAACAAAGTCTGGAACTCTTCAAGAGCAGTTCCCCTTGTTACTGCAGAGGTCTCACACTGATGAAGTCAACCTGCCCAGGTATGACTGTGAAGGTGAGTTGGATGGCTTGAAAGAAGGCAGGCCATGCACTCTTACATTTGACACTAAGCGCCCTGTCTGTCTGCTGGAAGTTCACTGTGGTTTTATCAACCATTTTAACAATAACCTTTCTGAGCAATTCATTCCTCAAAACATCTCGGGTAATGCCATATTCGGGTACTCTGTTTCCCTATGTTAGGAATTGTCTAAAATGTTCAAAATAACTTTTCGTTCAGGATGGCTCTGTTCAGCTCTTTTTTTTTTTCCTTTTCCTTTTCTTTTTCCCATGTATTCTGGAAATTATCCTTCCTTTTGTGGTTAGTAACCCCTTCAAACATGTATTGATTTTTCTTTTGAATTTCTATAAAGAGGTTACAATTATATAAATTCACTGCTCCATTGTATTACTTGGCACTCTGCTATCGTACTGAAATACCTGAGGCAATTAACATACAAAGAGAATAGGTCTATTTCAGCATATAGAACTGGAGGTTTCAATCAAAGAATGAGCAGCCCCATACATTTTGGTTTTCTGGTAGGGGCAGAACACTGAATTCAGAGTGCACGGTAAAACAAATTGTGTACATGATAAGAAAAACAAAATAAGAAGCAAGAGAAAACAAAGAGACCAGTCTCCCACAATCCACTCTAAGAACATGGCTTTCATGAACTAAAGAACTTTCATAAAGCCTCACATACCAAAATTTCTACTACTTCCAAATACACACTATAAAGCAAGCCTTTAAGACATAGAGTTTTGGGGTACATTTAATATCTAAACTATAGCCACAAACATAGATCCACCTATTATTATGACTATTTATGTATTATAGAAGTACAAAAATTCTAACACGAAACATCTACATTCCCCTAATGGTAACTGGGTGTCAGTTCTTACTCTGATATTCTTTACTGTCTGCTCCATTATTGTTTCATTGTATAGATGGGGTCACTGAGGTTCAATAAGGACAAGACACTTAGCAAAACCCTCAGAACCTTAATGAAAGTGCTATTATTCCATGGTCTCTGACAATCAGCCTTGAGATTCTTCTTTCCCCATGTTGTTCTGTCTACTTTTACTCTTATTAATTTAATAAACACATGTGGCACAAGTTTCAAATGAAAAATTCTAATGACTTATTCCTAAAATTATTTTTTTTGCAAACTTGGTAAAATACTTTTACAGTACTTAAGATCATATTCTGTGAAAAGTATTTTAATGCAATTGATTGCAAACTTTGCTATGATCTGTGTTTTAGTCAGCTTTCTGTGGTTGTGATCAAAAGACTTAATAAGAACAACATAGACGAGCAAAAATGTCTTTTGACTCATGGTTTCAGAGATTCAGTCCATGGTCAGCCTATTCTATACCTCTGGGCCCAAGGTGAGGCAGAACATTGCACACAGCTCAGTGACCTCCCTTCAAACCCTACCTATCTATAGTTAGCTCCCAGTTAAATCTATATCAGTGAACTAATCCTCTTATTAGGTTACAACTCCCATAATCTAATCATTTCACCTCTGAAAATTCATGATTTGTCTTACGCATGAGCTTTTGGGGGACATATCACATCTAGATCATAACAATCCTCGTGATAGAAATGGCATGAAGACTTGTCCAAGAAACTTTGTGGAACATACATGTGCTGCACTAGTGTTATGGTTTGGATATGAGCTGTCTGCAAAAACGACCTGTGTTAATGCCAGAGATGAACTGATTAGATTATGAGAGCTGTACTACATTTTGTCCATGTCCTGAAATTCTCTGTAAGGCTATATTGAGAGGTGATGGACTAATTAATCTGACAGAGGAAATTTCAAATCAGTCCATCATCCAGGCAGTGACAAAGATATTGCTGGCAGCTTTTAGTTGAATATACTAGGAGAATTGGGAACAGAAAGCAGAAAAGAAACATCTGAAGAATCTGCAGTTTGACCAGAGAATCATAGGTGATATCAGGGCCAAGGAAGTTGTGATTGTTGAGTAGATTACTGTCACTAAGGGAAGCTACATACTTTGCACAGAGACAATATGAAAGATACCTTGATTCTCAGCAATCAGCAAGACCATACCTATTCCAGGCTCAAGGTTGGAGAAGTGAAAACTTGTTTAAGAGACGTTGGGGGAACCCTACTTCCACAGGGATGCCTAGAAAGCTATTTCCCCAGGATTTGTTTCACTGTGCTCAACCATCCAGGCACTCAGAGGCCATTGCAGCTGTGGTCCAAAGGGACCTGGCTATTCCTCAAGCTGACAGCATACCTTGGTAATATCCATGTAGTGCTTGCTGGTTCTGTAGTAGGCTGGAGTTAAGGTGTCTTGGAGAATTCCACCAGACTTTCAAAGGAAAGCTTAGGAGACCAAAGTTCAGCAGAGTCAGAATCCCTGCACTCAGCTCCTGAGAGGATGATGTATAAGTCTGTGAGAAGAAAGCCAAAACATGGGTGGAGAACCGCACAATTAAGAGATGCAAGTAATGTGGTAAATCTGCCAAGGAATTGTTACTGGCTACAAATAAAGCCAGCCTAAGAGAGAGGCCATGTTTGTTGCACCAGCAAGGCTATAGGGGCAGGGCTACCCAATCCCTTTAGAGTTCACACTTCCCTACCGTGTGACCTAGATGCTAGGCTTGGAGCTACAAGATACAGGACTTGTTTGCCCAGCTGGATTTTGGTCTTGTTGTGGGCCCATCCTTTCTTTCTATGCCCTTACTCCCCCTTTTTGGAAGGAAAATTTCACTCTGTGTCATTCAATGGCGGATGCATACAGCTTGTTTTTGATCTTTATAGGGACACACAGTCAAGACTTTGATTTTGGAGTTGTACTTTTGGGCAATGCTGAAATTGTTAACACTAACTAGGTGGATTCTTAGATATGGACAAAAAATATTTTGCACTGGGAGAGAGACATGAGCTTTTGCGGGGCAGGGGCAGAACATTTTGAATATGATGGTTCCCCCCAAATTCCTGTGTTAATATAAGAATATTCAAAGGTAAAATGATTAGATTATAAGAGCTGTAATATATATGTATATTAATCAAGTATGGATTAATAATTGGAATGAATTTCTTAGTGGTAACTATGGGCAGTTGGGGTGTTACTGGAGGAGACAGGTCACTAAAAGCATACTATGGGGACTATGTATTTTTGTCCCTGGCTCCTCACTGTGTCTCTGCTTCCTGAGCCTTCCTCCACCATATCTCTCTACCATGATGTTCTGCCTCCCCTCAGGTCCAAAGCAATCAACTTGGCTGACCATATGCTGGGACCTCTAAAGCCGTGAGCACAATATTAACTTTTCCTCCTGTAAATTGTTCTTGTTGGGTTCTTTGGTCACAGCAGTGAAAAGTTGGCTAACACAATTAGTATGACTTGAAAGAATAATTAAAACCATTAATTCTTATATGACACTTTTTAATACCAGGTTATGTTCTAAATGTTCTACTTACACCAACCTATATAATCCTCACAACAGCTATAATGGAATAGTATAGTTATTCTTCCCCTCTACAGTTGAATAAACTGAGACACAGGGAAATTGACTAACTCACTCAAGTCCTGATTATCCCAATGCTGTACCATCTCATTCTGGATTCATTCATCATGTTAATATGATACAAGTATTTTATTCTCCTATAAATACAATGTTTCTGCTCTTGGTTTGATTTAGAACATCTCTTGGGGTCCTTTCTGTGTCTAAAATTATATGATGTTGGAGAAGAAAATATCAGCTGTAAATGACATTCAAATAATGCCCATTAACTATAAACAGTGTAATTATATCCTATTTTTACATCATGCTTATGATTTTTTTTGCTTTAAAAAATTAAATGATCGCATACAAAATTAGGAAATTTTCTTCTCATTTAATTCTTACTGTGAATATCGGCACAGTGATTTCATTATTCGGAATCTTTTGATTGCTCTTCAGATGTCCTGCTTCTGAAATTAGGACATGCTGTAATCAACTACATTCTAAATCTTTCCTTCATTAACCTTCTTGGTTTTATTTGTCTGTTGTTCCCCTTAAATATAACAGTGCCTCAAAAAGTTTGGGGTTTTCAGGTAAACACAATATATTTGGGTGTTATGTTAGAGAAGTTTTACTCAAATTAAAGTGTTTGACTATGTTTCCTTTAAGGTCAACTTCTTATATTACTCATCTATCCTTCAAAACATCTGTGTTGAGTGACACAGCATAAATTAAACTGCCTCAATTTATGTTATAATTAGTTATATGGTTATATTATCTTAAAAATAATTTCTCAAAAAAACCTTTTAGAGCAAAATTGGCTTAAGTGTTTTAAGTAGTTAAAGAAACAGTAAGCTGAAAAAGTAATTAAAGAGCAAAATGTCACATGCTTACATCAAAAATATTTCTACAAGTATTAGACAATATTTCATTACACTGAAAGCCTGTTTTATGAAAAAATAAAACTAAATAAAAACCTTGTCAATATATCATTAACATCCTAAGAATGTTTCTTAGTTATTCTCAGTTATCTTTGTTTCCCTATGGTGTTTATAATGATAATGTACACATGCATGTGAAAAGACACATGAATGAACAATAAAATAATCATACAAAGTCAAGTCCTATTTTATATTTCTATATATCCAGTAGAAATGAACAGGAATTAAGAAATTTTTTTGCCCTGCAAATGACTGTGTTAAGAAGAATAGAAAATAAGCTATAAACTGTGTTAAATATGTGCAAGCCACATATGTGACAAAGTACTTTAAGCCAGAATACATAAAAAAACTGTTTAAACTCAATATTAAGATGTTGACAAAATGATGAAAAGAAGATATGTAAATGATTAATGATTGCATAAAATATATCCAACATCATCGACCATTATAGAGGTGGAAATTCTGGATGCAGTGGGATAACACTGCATACATACAAATGGCTAAAAATTATATATGTGTGTGTGAGTTACTCATGAGTTTGTGTTGCTCTAATACATTGTAGGTGGTAGTGTAAAATGGAACAATTATTTGGCAGTTCTTTAAAATGATAAACCTACAGTTTAATAAGAAAAAAGAAAGTCTGATATTTCCTTGTAAATTTAAAAAAGAAATCAAGCAATAAGTATTAAGGGTATTAAGTTTAAAGAAATGAAAAATTTATATCCACAAAATACCTAGATGCAATTTGTTTTTGTTTGTTAGCTGTTGCAGATCACTTGTGATTACCCTAAACTGGAAACAAGCCAATGGGTGAATGGTTAAACACATCCTCATTTATCCATGCAATAAAATAGTATCCTGTAAATAAGAACAACTCGCCATAAACGCAAAAGATTGGTTGGATTTCTAGGATGTTTCAGTGAGTGACAAAAAAAAAATCCAATCTTAAAGGTCATACAACAGAGGGGTGGGGACATAGCTACCATAGAGTATTAGAGTGTGTGTAGCATACATGAGGCTCTGGTTCAATTCACACTAGTGCAAAAACAAAACAAAATAATCAAGGGTCAGATACTGAATGATTTCACTTATTTCACAGACCTAAAATTATGGTGAGAGCAAACACTCTGGTGGTCATAAGGAGTTAGCATTAATGGAAACTGTTCCTATAACAGGTGTCATGAAGTGATTTCCTTGTGGCGATGGATTTCATGTCCTGATCCTGTAGTGGTTACAGAAATTCATATATATGATAACAATTTCATAGATTTATATTCCAGAAACATTTTTGTTAAAAAATTGCTAAAATCCAAACAAACTCTGTAATATAGTATTTTAAAAATGTCAATTATATGGCTTCTGCAATGTACTGTTTTATGTGAGAGAATACCATGGGGAGATCTTGGAACAAGGGCACATAGGAACTTTCTGCTATATTTGTAACTTCCTGTAACACTATCATTACTTCAAAATCTGAAAATTAAGGACAAATAAACTCAGAATAATTATTTATTCTTCTGCCATGTATTTTGGATTTCAAAATATAAATTCAAACCAATTACCTACAATAATAAGTTCAAAAAAGTAGGGTCAATCCAGTATTTCCTCTAAAGTTTAATTATTTTTCTCTGTGAAAAAAAAGTACTTGAATAATTTCCAAAGCTATATTAAATCATTAATGTTAATAGGTATATGGAATAGAAGATACACTTGTCATCATTTTAGGAAGTACTTCAACATTTGGAATTTATTTAGTAATTTAATGAATTAAAAGAAAATTATATATGTAATGAAAAAATAATTATTTTGTACTACTTACATATTTTTTTACTTTATCATGATGAAGTACACATCTAGCTAATTCTTATCCTATAAATGGATTCATCTTAGACAAGAAGATAACCATATATAATGTCATTTGCTTTATATTAATTTTACTTTACTTGGGGAAGACTAAAATGTTTTCTCATAAAACTTGTTCCATTTTTCCTGAGTTTTTGGGCTAGACTTGTGAAGAAAAGCAGAGAACCAGGTAGAGAAAGAAGTGTTCATTTCTGCCTTAAGTTCTCCCATTTCCTTGAGACTGTTGATTTTCATAGTAAAATACCATGGGTTGAATAGCCTTTTTGTGAAAAGTCTATTATATATTTCTTTCCAGACAGAATAATTACCTAACAACAGGAACAGCATGTTACAGAAAACTCACTATTATCTTTTATGAAATGAAACAGAACTTTTCAAAAGAGGGAGGAAATAAATCAAGGGAGCACACCAAGCAATATGTTTTGGGACAAAGGAAGTTTAATGAAAGACACCCCATGATGGCTGGTTCTTTGTTATGTGGACTGATGATTACCATTAGGATAAAAGGGCAAAGCATTATTAGAAGTTTTGAGTAATTATTTCAATTTATTATTTCCTTTCATATCAAAGACTATATCTGAGTTGGATTTTTTTTTTTTTTAATGTGTGCTATACTGGCCTGAGGATGAGGGAGGAAAAAAGGCTTTTCAGAACATGAAGGCAGAAGATACCATCCGACTGAATTAAAGATGGCAGATTTAAGTATGTCAATCTGGGGAGGCAAGGAATTCCTGGTTGATAGAATATAAATTATTTACTTATAATAGAAATCTTTGCTGTCTTCTTGAATACCAAACGTCAGAGTACTTTTTAGCAAATATTTAGTGATTCTAAGACATTTGCCTGGATATCAAAACATGAACAAGCATTACTCTGTCCACAAAAAAGGATATTTAAGTGGACAGAAAAAGATGACATTAGCACATGCCTCAAGCTGAACATTGTCGCTTAAAGAGAAATGCAAGTTCTAACTTCCAGTTTCTACGAATGTGCCTGCCCTTCTTTGGGAACTGGGACTGGGCATATGCAATTAACTTAAGAGCTTTGATGGTATTCTTGATTTAGAGTGGATTCCGAATCCAACCACAGAGGTTTTTATGAGAAGAGAACATAGAGCAAAAGGCCATGAGAAGATGGAAGCTGAGAAACTCTTATTCACATCTTTCTCATTCTGGGACATGTGGACCACTCCAACAAGTTCTTCTGGCAAAGAAAGAGTGACATGAATGATCAAATACACATAAATCCTCTTAAGACCTTAGACATGGAACTGGCCCCTTGAGTTTTCCACATTTCTGCTCTATTCTACTGGCCATACCAAATCCAAAGTCTGAAGAAATGTCTCTGCCCCCGCTAGGGAGGGGAGTTGCAAAATTCCATGAAAAAAGCCACTAATACAGAAAGACTTGTTGAAACAGGGCAATCATACAATTGACCACACCTGACCTCAAAGTATAGAACATTCTCACATTTCCTGTTTTTCAGTATATTTTCTTTAAACTTTTGTATATTCTTTTTTTTAATCTCCTAAATCTCTGATCAATGAGTTGCCTTTAGTTTTATCTTTATTATTTACTCTTTTTTTGAGTTTCTTTTTCATCCATCCAATCTTCCATGTCACAGGTAATCCATGTCCTATGATGACAAACTTTTTCCTCATCCAGCAAAATATGTTCATTTTCAATATATCAATCAGTAAAAACCATCATGAACTGTGACTTCTGCCTTGATCTCTCTTTTGAACTGTAGACACATATATCATATTTCCTTTTCTAGATCTCTATTTGAATTTCACAAATTGCAAATTAATCTTCTAAAAACTCAAATTTAGATCTTTTTCTCCATATTTTCTAGAAATAAATGGAAAATTCAATTTTTCTTCATGTCAATGCCTACAACCTTGAAGTCATTATTAATTTCTCTCTTACACACACGTTTGTGTGTGTTTGTGTGTGTGTGTGTATGTGAGTGTGTGTGAAAGAGAGGGAGAAAGAAAAAGAGACAGAAAAACCACATTTTGGAAGTTCGTCTAGCAATCTCCTATAAAGTAAAAAAAAATATTCATACCAGCTTTTCCACACTAGCCCTACAATGGAAACAACCCAAAACATTTTAGCCCCCAAATGGAAATAATCTCTAAAATAGCAAGAGAATGGATAAACAATGCTTAGATTTCATACAAATGAAACATTACCCAGAAATAAAAGGTAACAAACTTTTGACATATGAAACATCAATGAACCTCGAAAACATTACACCCAGTTTAAAAAGCAGGGATAAAAGAAAGTACATGTGATTTCATTTATATGAATTTCTGGAAATCCATGACTATTGTATGGGGAAATATTTCAGACCAGTGGTTACTGAGGGGCTTGATGATGAACTGGGAAGAGGCATGATAAACATTCTTTAATGACAGGAATATTCATATATTGATACAGCTGTGTGTTACCAAGGCAGATGCAATTGCCAAAATTCACTAAATTGTATGCCTCAGATGTATGGATTTCACTATGCATATTGTTTACCCCAGTAACAAATAAAATACTATGTGTATACATGTATGCATGGTATTAATATTAAAATGACATACCTACAATAAAAACTACAAAACTTAATGAATTGAACATTAGTAATATATTAGAACTTCCCTTTGTATTCTTCAGTATGTCCTAATACCTTTCCAACCAAGTAAACAGTACCTTGAAATATTTGGCTTAGACCTCTTTTAAAATTTTCTTTATAATTTTGTGTATACACATATGTATCTCATATAAAACTCCATCTATTTTCATTTCCATGTTTTAACTATACAAAAATTATATATCATTACCAGTATGATTTTGCAATTTTCTTAATGTGTCTTTTGATAAAAATGATTCAAGTTTAATACAATTAATCACACTCTATAGTTGCATTGACTGTCTCTTGCTTAAAACTTTCCACTTTGTCCTGAGTATGTGCAAATATCTGAAATATTTCTATTTTTGTTTAAGTTTGGTTTTCCAGTTTTAAGTGCTCTGAGCATGTGTAATTGATTATTATTTCTGGATTATGGGAAAGATCTGATTTCATTTCCCTCCATTTAGATAACCAATTTGCATTCTCACCAAAAAGGGACTAGGTTCCCTTCTTGTCCCTATTACTGGTTCATCACATATCTATCTGTCATGTATAGAGTTTCCATGTAAGTGTGTTTCAGTTTTTGAAGTTTGAGTCTGTTGCCCTGCTGTACTTTTCCAAACCTGTTTAGGTCTGTTTTAATATCAGAAAAAAACAGTTAATCATTTTCTCCACAAATATATTGCCAAATTTTTCTCAGACCTCTATTTTCCAAAAATTAAATATTCTATATTTTTTTTTCTCCTATAAAGGACATTTTTTTGGTACTGGAGATTGAACTCAGGGGCACTCAACCACTGAGCTACATCCACAGCCCTATTTTTTGTGTTTTATGTAAGACAGGGTCTCACTGAGTTGCTTAGTGCCTTGCCATTGCTGAGGCTGGCTTTGAACTCGCAATCCTCCTGTCTCAGCCTCCCTAAGTGCTGGGATTACAGGCTTACGCCACCACGCCCAGCTATAAAGGACATTTTTATATTAACTTTTCTATTATGTATTTGCTTATATGTAAATACACAATAGATTCCCCCAGTTCATTATGCAAATTTATTATCATTAATATGAATAATCTGCAGCAATTTTATGTATTCTACATAATCAAATATATCATCCAGGAAAAATTGATAAGTTAGATTCTTTTTTTAATTCATTTTTTCCCCTTTTCCTTGTAATATAGCACTAGTTAAAAATTCTAGTTTAGGGTTAAATAATACTTCCATTTTAAGTGATCTTAAGTACATTGTGTTCTTGATTTTAGAGAAAATACATCTAATATTTTACCAAAAATGTGATGTTTACTAGAGATTTTTTAAATTTGCTTTTTATCAAGTTGTTTTAGCTTCCATCAACTTTGAGTTGATAAGGTAATTAATGAAGAATGGGTTGAGAACTTTCTCAAGTGCTTTTTTATTTAAGTTATGGAAAACATGATATTTCATGCATAATTTGCTAATATGACAAAAATCATTGTTAGAGTTTCCAATTTTAAATATTCAGCATTGCATTTTCCTCTTTTGACATGAAACTCAAATTAATTGTAAGCTCTTTTGAATTCTAGTACCAAGCCCTTTTTAACCTTTGACAATATGTTTGCATATACTCTCTACTATTTGATTCTTTCTATCTCTGAATAGGTTTGTATACGAGGGAAATTATTTTTTTTCTATCTTCTTCATTTTTTATACTAGGGATTGAACCCAGGGGCACATTATCACAGAGCTATATCTCCAGTCTTTTTATTGATTTATTGTTTTAAAAATTTGAGACAGAGTCTTGCTAAGTTGCTTAGGTTTCACAAAGTTGCTAAGGTTGGCCTTGAACTTCCAATTCTCCTGTCTCAGCCTCCTGAGTCATTGGGATTGCAGGTATGTGTCATTGCACCTGACTTTTGTTTTTCTAGACAGGGAATTAATTCTTTTGAAAATTGGTTAAATGTATAAGCCTTGTATTTTATATTAGTAATTTTTTAAAACTATCTATTTAATTTACTTTATGGTTATACAATCATTATTTTATTAATCTTTCATTCTGGTTTTTGAATTGGACATCTGTGGCTTTTTTTCCAAGGTGACATTTAATAGCATTGATCTACCAAATATGCAGAAAGTGTTATAATGCTTACATTTTATTTATTTTTAATTTGGGAAAGTGAGAATGTAGTTCTCCACTACCATGAATCGTGCAGTTGAGTTTCTCACTTTTGGGGATTCAGAGGGGTTTGCATGGCAGTGTACAATGGATAAAACTTATCTTGGAAAAAACACCGTCTTGATGATGGTATGTTACCTGCCAGATAAATTCCATGCTTACTTTTATGTATCAACTTGGTTAGGATTTAGCATATGGTTATTCAATCAACACAGAGTTAGATATTGCTGTGGAGGTAACTTGAGGATGTAGTTACATTCTACAATCAAGCAACATTAAGTAAAAGTGAATATTCCTGATAATGTGCGTGAGTCTTATTTAATCATTTAAATAGGCTTAGAACAAAGTAGAGTTTTCCTTGAAAGAAGAAATTCTGCCTCATGATCTTAGCATTGATGCCTACCCAAGAGTTTACAACCTGACATCTTGTTCTATAGATTTTGGACTGTTAGCCACTATCAAATAAGCCAATTTCTTTGTTCTCATTGGTTCTATTTCTCTTGGAAAACTTGACTGAAACAATGTCTTAGGTAAACTATCATTCTCTATGTTTCATCTCTGCCCTCCCATCTCCCCCATTTGGGAGCTGCCACAGGTCATAACCACAAATAGTATTAAGTAGCAGACTTTTCTTAGCCACTTCCGCAAATTTTAACTTTGATCTAGACCCCTCAAGAGTGGCAAGCATTTTTTTTGATATACCAGAATAGTGGAGCTCCTGTTCTCCCACACTCCAATACTTGCTTATAAAACCTGGAAAACTGATACTTCCGATCTTGCTTACAATTTGAGCTTTAATCCCTCAAAGGTATTTACCTTGATTTCAAGGGTGAGTATGTCTTCTTCTCTAAGCTGTTGTGGAGCCTGTACATCAACTTAAGCTCCATGTTCTCCTAATTATGTCCACAGTTTGCCCTGCTCTATAGATACAGAAGGGCTAGAATTTTCCTGTTTTCCAAAATATCACTCTAATTGATTTTTTAAAGAGTAGGCTTTTTTCAGGTTTTCTATTACAAATATTCCAAATGAAATTTGGGGTGAATGCTTATAAATGATATTACATCTGAAGGAAGAATTTTAGATTACTATTGGCCAACAAGAGCAGATAAACTGTGTTCTCAGTGTTTCTACTTAAATTCTAATGTCTTATGTACAGAGTATAAGAGCGTAGGCAGCTGTGAACAGAAACTGAACACGTAACTGAGGATATAGCATGTTTTAAGAATCCTCAGGTAAGTCTGTGTATATCTGTAAGTCAGGGTTCTTCATTTGAAGGGGGAAAAACTATAAACCCACCCAGTGAGGTCCTCTTATATTTTTATGGTCTGTTTCCTTCAAAAGTTTATCTTGTACAAAGTTACTATGGTTAATGTTGTAGTCAATTTTGTTTTTTCCTGCTGTGACTAAAAAGCCCAACGGGAAGAAACTGTAGAAGAGAAAAAGTTTATTTGAGGGCTCATGGTTCCAGAGGTCTCAGTCCACAGACAGTAGGCCAATAGGCTCCATTCCTGGCGGCCGAAGGTGAAGCTGACATCATGAGAGAAGAGTGTGGCAGAGCCATGCAGCTCACATGGTGATCAGAAGGCAGAGAGAGGTCTCCACTTGCCAGATACAAATATATACCCCAAAGCCATGACCCCCAATTCCCACCTCTGCCAGCCACACCCACTGCTTCAGTCACCACTCAGTTAATCCCTATCATGAGTTTAATTCCCTGATTGGGTTAAGACTCTCACAACCCAATCATTTCTCCTCTGAACCTTTTTGCATTGTCTCACATGTAAGCTTCTGGGGGACACCTCATAACCAAACCATACTAGGTAGTGATAGAAGATGAAGGCAATACACATTCAGGCCTGAAACAAAAGATAAAACCCTCTGCAGCCAATTTAGGGAAACAATAGAACCCAGAGATTTACTCCAAAATGGGGAGAAGTCCTGCTAAACAAATGAGCACATGGCCTATAGCATGAGGATGGAGTGTCAAGTCTGATTCCTAAAATTGAGTCTCAGGAATACTATCCAGGTAGGGGGTTTGACTTGTGGTCACCACATCAGGAAAACCAAGGTGTGGCATTGTTCATCCTAATTCATCAGAGAGTATTTGGCATGGAGACAAGAACTTGTCTTGGCTCTTAGGTTTCACTGAAACTCACCTCAAAACCATAGATCTCTAAAACATATGGAACTATCTTTTCCAAAGTCATTCACGTGAGTTATTATAGAAAAGAACTGATGGAATGATATCAAGTTGTTAAAACTGAGCATCAGCTTTAAATATGGCCATGATTTATGAACTCAGGAAACTGATCTGTATTTCTATTCCAGTTTGATTTTTTTGAAAAAATAAGAATTCAGGTATTTCTAACGATCATCAAAATTTGGATGACTTGTTCTGACACCTTCAAGTATACTTTCTGTCCAAATATATATTTGTTCTCAAATTGTACCATATCATTCTCTTCAAGTTCACTCATTTTACATCTGATTATAGCACAAAAATAGCCATCTTTACATAATAAAGTATATTTAAATGAGTGTAATAAAGTATATTTAAATGAGTATATTAAATATGAGTATAAAAAGAAAAAATACTTTGTTAATTTTAACTAAATGTAAATTTTAGATATATTGCTCATATATTTCTACATACAGCAAGAGGATTTATGATTTAGGATATATTGAAGGTGATTTTCTTTAAAAATAAAAGGAAAAAAAAACAATGCTGCCTATCAATTAACACATTGGTAATTAGCTAAGAGAAAAATAAGTTCAATAGTATAAAAATTAAGTACACAGCATGAAATAATCACATTCAGAAACTGCGGAGGGTAATGAAACCGGGAAACATGTTGCAGAATGAACATATCCACAGTGAGATTTGTAAAATCACTTTTCCTTAAGGTAGAATACCAACATGCTCTTTTCTGATAACATGCCTCCAACTTTCCAATCTTTACTAATCTGAATTTGTAGTATTTATATTGTTATCATTTTATTTTGTTAATATCATGTAAAAACAAGAGGAAAATATATGGTTTCATTTTAAATATGTTATATCACAATACAGAAAATAAGCACAGCTCCAAAAGAAAGCTCTATAAAGCCTGAATTTCAACTTTTCAAGGTGACTATAATCTACATTTCCATGGAACATGAAAATATATATCATCATAATGGGTTTCCATGGTAACTATTTCTTTTTATGCTGAAAATTAACTAATGTTAATTTCAAGAGATTGCCCTTCATTGGCTTTGGACAAATAACTGGGTCTTTTTATTTATCCATTTTAAAAGTTCTTCAATATGTATTACTCTGATCTTTGCTCATTACAGCTAAACAGACACAGGTTGCTACTGGCTCTATATATCAAGAAGCAACATGTAGCTAACCAAACTGGCTGTAAAAAATAATCTAACTGGGAAAGAACAGATCAGAATTACCTGTGTTTCAGAAAACTGACACAGATTCTCAGACTAGACCCTATGAAGAAAAATCAGGCATTAATACTTGAATACTAGGTAAAGAGAGAATTCTCTCAGGTGCCAGTGACCCCTAATTGCCAAGATAGATTAATTTTGAGGGTAATATTTATTAACTACTATAAGTAAATAAATTCACATTTTAAAAAATGCATAGGGCATGTTCAGGTTTTAATTATCAAGCCTCCAAAAGCCTGGCGCCAAGATACTAGGAGCCAAACTTAGAGATTCTTAACCTCTAACTACCTCAGTTGTTCTCGTACAAAATGAGAATAATAATACTGCTTCTACTCTCTTGATCAGACTCTCTTGTGAATAAAATAAGGGATTTAGGTAGTTGTTTCCACTAATCAACATACTCCTCAGTAACTACTTCTGGAAGTGCCTTTTGCTTTCAGCTGACCTGAGTAATTTTACAGCTCTCCAGTCAAAAGACTTGCT
>PVHX01007231.1:0-21451 GCA_004024805.1 Geosciurus inauris | reverse complement strand
ACTGTCCTTATTCAGAGGTAGGACCTATGATATCTTCCCTTTTACTCTGGATTAATGATATACAGTGAGGTTCTGAGAGTGGGTATTCAAAGATGATGTGTCACTAAGACACTTGTACTTAGAGTGCTGAGTTGCCATGGAGGTTCTCTAACTCCCCTGTGTTCAAATTGCTGGGAGTAAGCCCAGCCCTAGGGAGTTGTGCTGCACAGTAGCTGCTGTCATTTAGCTTAGCTGGACCAGTCTTTGCATCTTTCCATCATAGACTCCAAAACGGGAGAGACAGAACTTTCAGATTAGTTTAGTGTCCAGTCACTGGAAGATCAGTCTTTGAGTCTTCCTAAACATTGTTCAAAGGATAAAGAACATCTATATCCTTTGGGCTGTGTTGTGAACTTGGGACCTACGGATTCTTGAGAAAGAAAGTAAAAACTATCTAGGATAATTACTGTGTTGTAGTAGTAACAAATACAGAACTTTTTGTTCCCCAAAGGCCAATAATGAGATATCCAGAATGAATTGATAACTTTTTAGGTTAAAACTATGGTGGTGGTGGTGGTGGTGGATGTGTTTTTATATAAGTAGATCATGAATGTGGGACAAATGTAAATATGTGTTGTTCAGTAGACTCAACGCAGTAGTCTACAAACATGGTCCCGCCATATTTTGGCATTCTTCCTATTGAGAGTTGAAATTTATACCCTTTCCCATTAGTCTTATCAGGCTGTGAAAGGGAGACAATGTGGTTTCTAAGTTTGGGTCACAAAAAGTGATACTACTTTTGCTATGTTGTCCTGAAAACTTGCTGTGAACATCTTGCATTTAAAATGTCTGACTTTTTGATTCTGTCAAGTTGGAAAGGCCACATGCCAGTTGAGAACCCCAGCTCTGCTCTGAAACAGCAGGAGCGTCAGCAGCCAGCTATAAAACTGAGTGATCCTGGACAAAACTTAGTCCAATCTTAGATGACTTCAGTCTCATTTGACTTTCTCAAATTCTAAACCACAGAATTATTAACATAAGTAAAATGATTTTAAGCTGCTAAATTTGAGGCCATTTTATGCAATGGTTATATCTTTTCTTTCAAATGACCATACATATTTATTGAAGAATAATATACACACCATAAAATTCACATATGTTAGAGTACAGTTTGATGAGTTTGGACAATTGCGTACACCTGTAAAACCTTTGCCCTATTAGGCTTTATAGCATTTTAAGAACACTGTCTGGAACCAAAAGTCCCTTTCCAGACAATCTTCATTTTATTTCCAACTCGTCCCTCCCAGCCTCACGCTATTTAATTTGCATATAAGCCCAGAAATTGGATTGCTCTGTGTGTGTATACACACACACACACACACACACACACACATATATATATTAGCTCTATCTAGGTAACCTTTGTTCCGAGTTTTGTTACCATAGATCAGTTCAATTTTTCAGAAGCCCTCTTGAACTTCAATTCCACATCTTGCACTAACCCTAGCAGCTAAGTGAGTATGTGACTGGTTTCCTTAGTCCACTACTTGAATGCTGAGCCCCCAAGGCAAAGATGAGAAAAGGTTAGGATCATGAATCTCCATGTACCTGAGGCCTACTGAAGCCGAATTGTATTATGCCAAGGTACGATACATTATCCATTATGTATACAGCCTTTTCTTCACCAATACTTGTCTTAACCATTGTTCTTACAGTCTAGTGTTTCATTCTTTAAACAAACATAAAAATCAACAACAACTTCTTATAACCTAGTGAGAAAGCAAAATCATCTTGGTGAGCATGAATTCAGAACAGGAAAAGTCATTTAGCTGGCAAAGAATGCTAGTTGAAGCATGTGAAGTGTTTGAAAGACCTTGCACATTACACCCAGAGTAGCCCTCACCCTGTCAGAGCTTTGACAGATGGCCTTGTCCTCTGACTCTCTCATTATCTTTACATACTACAATCCCATTTTTGTTATCAGATTCTTCATTTAGCTATTTTAGTGTATCCAATGAAGTTCCACTCAAAACTTGGCTTGTCTTTTTGATGTTTATATTTCAAAAAAAAATTGTTGATCTAATTTGTCAATCCAAATCTTAACTTTAAAAGAGTAATATTATTTCCCTCTTTATATCTTCAGAAATATGTCATTTTTGTTTTTCAAAAGAAAATCACACTGAGCATGGTGGTGCATGCCTGTAATCCCAGTGAGGCTGAGACAGGAGGATCACAAATTCAAAGCCAGCCTCAGCAAAAGTGAGGCACCAAGCAACTCAGTGAGACCCTGTTTATAAATAAAATACAAAATTGGGCTGGGGATGTGGCTCAGTGGCCGAGTGCCCCTGAATTTAATCCCCAGTACCCAACTCCCCAAAAAAATGAAATAAAAGAAAATCACTGGAGAAAAGGAACATAAAATACCAACATTTCTGTTTGAAGGTAATTCATGACTAATACCAAGAACAGTAGATTGTGATATTAAATGATTTTAAGATCTTTAATATCTACTATTTAATGACTGGTGGATGATCATTTTCTCTATATTTTGCTGAGGCACAATCTGAGGTTTTAATGCTACTGTGCTTACATTAGCTTGTGACATATATCTGTATTTATCAAAAATAGAGCACACAGTAAATTTATGTTAGCATTTTAATTTTCACTATAACAATGCAAACAAGTTCAAAATTCTTCACAAAATGTGTCTTCAGTCTAACAATATTCCCTCAAGAAACTATAAGCTTTACTTTGAACTCTAAAAGGAAATTTCAATAATCAACCAGGATAACAATAAGTCTTCCTGCCAGTCTATAAGCATTTGGGGCCATGTGAAGTGGCCCATACCTATACTCTCAGCAACTCTGTGGCAAGATAGTGAGTTCAAGACCAGACTCAGCAATGTAATGAGACCTCATATCAAAATAAAAACTAAAAAGTTGGGGCTGGAAATGTAGCTCAGTAGTAAAGTACCACTGGATTCAATCTCTGCTACCACACACACACACACACACAAAGATAAAAAAATGTGGGTATGGCTACCTAATTTCAATTTCCTTCTCCATATAATATAAAATATTGCTTTGTAACCCTTTATATATTTTTTCTCTGCAGAAATATATTTTAGTAAAACTGAAGTTTGCACTTAATTTAGAGGGAGATAATTCTGTTTTCCCAGATTGCTTTACATATAATTGACACATAATAATTGCATATATTTAAATTATATTAAGTAGAGTTTTGAAATATATATGCATTGTGACATGATCACTCAATCAATCTAATTAACATATAACCTCAAACAGATTCTTCATATTTTTGTGTTAAAAATACTTTACATTTACTCTTTTAGCAAAATTCAAGTATATAGTGTCACTAACTGTAGTCATTATGGAGTATATCAATTTTCTAGAACTTATTCTTCCTGCAAAGTCAAAATTCCGCCCATTTAACCAATACCTATCAATATTCCCCACACCCAAGCTCCTGACAGCCATTATCCTATACTATTCTTTTACAAGTTGGACTTTTGTGGATTCTACACGTACGTGGTATCACACGGAATTTGTCTATCTGAGTCTGGATGATTTCACTTAGCTAATATCTCAGTTCATCTATGATGTTGCAAATGGCAGGATTTCTTTCATTTTTAGAGCTGAATAATATTCCAGTTGTGCATACATAAACATTTGTATGTATGTATGTTTGTATGTGTATACACATACATATCACATTCTCTTTACTAATTCTATCAATGAACTTAGGTTGCTTCTATATGTTGCTATTATAAATAATGCTGTAGTGAACATGGGCATGTAAACGTCTTTGAAATATTACTGTCATTTCATTTGGATATATACAAAGAAATGGGATTGCCAAATCATATAATTGTTCTATTTGTATATTTTTGATGAGTTTCCATATTGTTTTCCACAATGGCTTTGTGAGTTTCCATTCCACCTAACAGTGTGCAAGTGTCCTCTTTTCTTTATCATACCACCAGCACTTATTATATTTTGTCTTTTTGATAATAGAGATTTTAACAAGTATGAGGTAATATATTAGTAGTAGTAATAGTTGCAGTGGAGATTAAACCCAGGGGAACTCTTCCATAGATGTTAATTGCCAGCTCTTCTTTATATTTTATTTAGAGACACAGTCTTCCTAAGTTGCAGAGGCTAGCATTGAACCTGCAATTGTGTTGCCTCAGCATCCCCAGTCACTGGGCTTATGGGCATATACCTCGCTTGGTCGTGGTTCTGATTTGTAATTTTCTCATGATTAGTGATGTTGACCACCACTTTATATTTTTTTGGCCATTAATATGTCTCCTTAAAGAAATGTATATTCAAAATTTTGTCTATTTTGTATATTGGTTATTTGTTTTATTGTGTTTTTATGCTGGTGAGTTGAATTTCTTACACATTATGAATATTAACCCTTCATCAGATATATGGTTTACAAATATTTTCTCCCATTCTGTGGGGTGTGTATTCCCTCCTGTTGAAGTTTTCCTTTTTTATCTGAAAGTTTTTAGTTTGAGGAAATCCTGCTAGTCCATTTTTGCTTTGGTTGTTTATTGTATACAAAATGCTCATTGCCCAAATTAATGTCAAGAATTTGTTTCCTGTTTTCTTCTAATTGTTTAAATTGCAGAATTTATATGTAAGTCTTTAATCTATTGTGAGCTGAATATAGGAAAAGCGTGAGGAAAGGGTCCAATGTCATTGTTTGTCCTATGGAAGTCCAGTTGCACTATTGCCGCTGACTAAAGAGAAATTCCTCTTCACTGTATCCAATCCTGATGCATGGATTTATTTCTGGATTCTCTTTTTGTATCATTTTATGGCAGTACTACAAAGTATTGATTGCTGTAGCTTGTGAAATATTTTGAAATAAGCTTTGTTCTTTTGGGCAAAATTGTTTTTGCTATTTGAGATCTTTTGTGGATCTACAGGAATTTGGGGATTTTGGTTCTATTTGTGTGGCAAATGAGATTGAAATTTTTTATAAAGATTTTGTTGAGTTTTTGTATTTTGCAGAATACAGACACCAGAACATTTCATGCATAAACATAACATCTCTTTGCAAAAGTCCAGAAACACATTGTCCTCTGTAAATACAATAAATTTACCATATCCAGAAAATATAATATTAATACAGATCATAAAACTTTACCAAATATCCTAATAATTTGCATTTTCATTTAAAAAGCAATCCAGTTTCACTTTTTTATGTTTTCAGGAGATTTAATTCAAATAACATTGCCTACTCATATTAAATAGAGAAATATTACAGATATTTTTAAATATTTTATTGAATTTCTTTGTTTTTCTGAGTGCATCATTTGTAAGATTCACATTGCTAATTTCTTATCCTACTACTTCTTTTTCTTCCTCTTCTTTTTCCTCTTCCTTTCCCTCCTCTTCCTTCCTTTCATGTCTGCTGTTTTTCTCATTTTCTTAACTTGTAGTCTTATTATACTCCTAATCACAATATGATATTTCTATGTATTCATGTTGTCAATCAGAAAATGTGTTAATACTAACTTATAAAAATCTGTATCTAAGCATTTCAACATATATAAAACTGGTATCTATACCTCTAAATAAGATAACTTTATGATATTATACAATTAATTTCTTTTTATTTTGACCTGCGAATCATGAGTTCTATACTTGCAGAACTCATTGTAGTTTGGGAAATCAATTTAGCACTAACATAATTTTAAAAATTAGCACACTAGTATTTTAAAATAATATGCAGCACACATTGAAAAGTGACATTTTCCAAAAATTTGTTTATAAAGACAAATATATATGCATGCTCATTTACTACATAAAAACTGAAAACTTAAATATTACACATGCACACTCATACTTACTACATAGACACTGAATATAGAAAAGTCTACAAAATATGTACATGTATGGCTTGTGTCACCATTGTTAAAAAGTGCAAGCCACTACTTTAGTGTTTTACCTCTGTACTCTACTATATTAACGATCATATGTTTTTATGTCTCTTGCCTTTGAAGAGACGATATAGCATAAAAATTATAATGTAATATAGTACAATTGATAAATTACCCTCTTTTCATTGCTTCTATATGTATAATTATATTTCTTAATTAAATTTTTCTTTTTGAAAATATTCATCAAGGGTATTTCCAAACATGATTTTTATATGATGAATCTTAGGTTTGAAATGAGTGGAAAAAATCCTTATTGATTTCTCACATATAATTGAAAAATTTAAATTGTATCTCTGGTATAATTTTCCTTCAATACTCTGAATATATTATTGAATTGTCATTTTGCCTCCAGGGTTACAATTAACCAGGCCAGTGTCAATGTGCTTTTATTCTTTTGCTGGTTTTTAATTTTTTTCCTCTTGATATTACAAAATCTTTTTATTTCATTTTAAAGAGAAAAAAGCAACAGATTTTGAAACTCCTTTCTTACCCATCTTTTGAACGAGGCATCAGCATACTCTATCCAAGCTACCAACTCCTCTCCGCATTAGTTTACCAATTTTATCTGCCTTTCTAAGAATTCAATATGGTTTCTGGATCCATTTTCCTGTCTCATAGTTCCTCCTATTCCCTTGATTTCTCTTGAGATAGTTTTATGGGATGAAGGAAACTGTCCATCCTTTCTCACCATCTTGTCAGCCTGACCAATATCATGCATAATTTTAATCAGCCTAAGCTTCTAGAAAAACACACACACTCACCCTTTCAGTTTCCTCAATACTCAAACCAATTTTCAACTCAGCAAAGGCTGACTTTCTTCTTTCCCATTAAAAGTAAATTGTTCCGGGGCTGGGATTGTAGCTCAGTGGTAGAGCGCTTGCCTCGCATGCGTGAGGCCCTGGGTTCGATCCTCAGCACCACATACAAAGCAATAAAATAAAGACATTGTGTCCATCTACAACAAAAAAAAATATTTACAAAAAAGAAAGAAATTCAATTAAAAAAAAAGTAAATTGTTCCTTTAAATTTCATTACTCACTTTCGTGTTGGTAAACTCAGTGTGGCTCATCTTTCTGTCTTCATCTGGCTAGTCTTCTTGAGTCTCTCTTGTTGTTTTTTTCTATTTTAATAATCAAACTCTTAATTATTTCTTGCATTAAATTTTTCATTAACCATTCCAATTGCCTCTCTTCTGACCTAATTGACCATGGGTTCACTCCTCTCTCATACATCCTCAGTCTTCATAATATAATCCCAGCACCATAGCTCCCCTAATACATGACTGAAAGCTCTATGGTTAAAACTGAAATCAATTGTAGTATATGGAAGTCATTGAAAATTGACTTCTGTCTACAGAGCTCACCTGATAACCACTTTATATTTATACTCTGGCAGTGAAACATTTGTGTTTCCCAAATCTTGTCATAGTTCTATATTACCTCTGTGTGTTTTTATGTGGTGTTTTCCAATATGCTTTGGAATATCTGACTTTTTCCCTACCTTGACTCCCTATCTTTTTTTCGGGTTTGACCTGAAATAACGTACAACACCAAATTTGAAAATATGAGGTTCTTCCTTACATTTTATGAGTCATGAACTGCATGTGTGTATCTTCAAACATGCATATACTGAAACCTTAGCTGATAATGGAATTGGGAGGTAGAAGCTTTGGAAGGTGTTTAGATATAGACGCAGTTATGAGTATTGAGAGCCCCTATGATGAAATTCAATTCACTAAAAGAAAAAATCTACAGCTTGCTCTCACTGTTATGTGCTAATAATAACCATCTGTTATCCAGGAAGAAGGCCTTCACCAAGAACCCGACCATTCTGGCACCCAGGTCTGAGATTTCCAGGTTGCACAAAGGTGAGAAATAAATATCTCTTGTTTAAGCCACCCTGTATATGCTATTCTGTTATAGAAGCCCTAACTAAGACACCAGGAAGACATAGATGTCACTGCTCAGTCCTATGTTTTTCCCTTAAAATAAATAATATCAGAATAGTCTCCTTGTATATTTACTTATTAATAAGTTAATTCCTTAGGAAGGAAATTACTGTAATGTGTAGTTTTGAAATTAAACACAGTAGAAATTTTAGTTATTAATATTATCCTGCCACTGTGATTATTTAACAGGTTTGGTATTCTTAAAGAGTTACACTGTTGAAAGTGTATACTATAGGAGCTGGGGTTGTGGCTCAATGGTAGAACACTTGCCTTGCACATATGAAGCCCTGGGTTCGATTCTCTGCACCACATAAAAATAAATAAATAAAATAAAACTATTATATTCATCTACATCTAAAAATATATTTAAAAAAATAAACTATATAATATAGATTTTCAACAGACAAACATTGAATTTTCAAATAAATTTGAAGATACCTTGCATTCACATATCATGACATCAGTGTTATGGAACTCTAGCTATAGTGAAAGAAGCAGACTTCTCATTTCTTATTGAATAAATTATAAGATAGCAAAAATATTGCTAGATCAAAAAGTATATTAAGATGTGTAGTGATTATATGCTGTCTAATTTCCAGAAGGATGGAAAGAAGGATCTGGAATAAGATCAGTGCAGAATGTTGACTTTATACTCCAACTGAGCCCAAATGTAGTGCTTCTTGTGGAAGCTATATGGGAAGAAGTTCTGTTTGAATTGTTCAAAATTCCTAACTATTCAAAAGCCTTTGGGAGTACATAATAGTCCTTCTCAGAAGGTGGTCACACCTCTTGAGCAGATAAAACATTTGATATATATTATATATATATATATATGTGTATATATATATAAATTGTCATTCTCTATAAGATTATTTTCTGCACCTGACAAAGCTACAACTTTGAAAATGTTTATTATCATGACGCCAGAAATCAGAGAGCGTTGCTTTATAAGAAGTTGTATATATATATTTGGATCACTGATGTATATATTTTCTTAAATCAGAGGAAAAGTCCCCAGGCAGAGTCATTAACCCTCACACAAAGCTGGAAATGTGCATGTATGCATACAGAAACTCATGAAGACAGGATTTTAAATATACTCATAAATGGTATAGATGAAAAGACATACAGAACTTCTGTTCTTCAAAATTAAGAACAGAATTTAAATCCTCTGTTCAGGAAGACAGTGGCAGCTCTTACATAGTGTGTATAAAATCCTAGTCTTAATGCAAAAAATAAAAAATAAAATAAAATAATTAAAGTCTGTTTAGAAACTTTCAGTAAACAATATCTTAAAATAAAACTTGACCTAATACCATATATAATTGATGAGTGAAAAAGTTTAGTTGTGAAATTTGATAAAAGGTACAGGTTGATTCCTTGTCAATTTTTCCTACATGTGCACCAAAACTTTAAGTCATCTGTAAATACTCATCATTAGTGGGGCAATCAGGAAGGTCTATGGAAGCTAAATAGAGTTTTCTTTTTATGGTGCCAGGAGAAGCTTCTGGTTTGGAGTTTGAACCAAACAGCATGTGGCACTGCTTTATATTGCTAACTAATCCACTTAGTTATAGAGCCCAGAGAAAAACTTTGTCCTGCTTTACAGACAAAAACATTATTCAAATACCCAGTGTCCTATCCACAGGTCACTAACATTGAGATATCTTCTTGATAATTTCAAGGGCTGATAAGGCATTTCATTTTATATTAATAGCATATTAATATATAAAAGTCGGTTCTAGAGCTTTTCATGCTTATTATTATGTCAATATTTTTAAGACCTTCTTATAAATCATTTTTATGAATGCTAAATATGTCAACTATTCTGTTCCCTTATACTTTTTTATTTAATTTTCCTAATCAAGTGTAACTATTTCTATAGGGCTCCAAAATGTGGAGGCTTATGATAAATAACAAAGTAGGTAAAGCCAGTCAGGGAAAATAGTAGAGACAAGAGGCATTTTTAATAAAAAGTCTAACTTTTTTTCCTGTAATTTTGTCCATTTTGGTTACTACATCTATGTACTCACTTAGTCTGTTTGGACTGCGCTACCAAAGTACCATAGACTTAGTAGATTATACACAGCACAGTTTATTTCTCACAGTTCTGGAGGTCAGATGTCCAAGATGAACTGTCAGCATGGTTGTGTCAGTGAGGTCCTTCTTCTGGTTTGCAGACTGCTGTGTTCTTCCTGCATCCTTACAGGGTAAAAACAAAATGATGAGAGAGCTCTTTCTGCAGTTCCTTATATAAGGACACAAATTCCACTCAGAAGGAATCCTGCTTCATGACCAATGAAGCTCAGGCATCCAGTCTTCAAATATCAACACAATAGAATCAGGCTTTCAAGGTACGAGTTTCTTGGGGGTGGCGCACAAGCACCTAGTCCATTGAACCTACATAAGAATTTCTTTAAAGTGGTATCCTTCTTTGGAGTAACAGATTTGGGGATACTTAACAACCCTTCATCTTATTCTTTTGGTTGACTGTGCAGCTTGGATTCATAATGATTCTGGAAAGTTCAATTTTTAACTCAATTGTGATTATCATATTTTTCTTTTTTTTTTTAATTTTACTTTTGTCACAGGAGAGATTTGTTTGTTTGTTTATTTATTTATTTATTTTGCACTGGAGATTGAACTCAGGGGCACTCGACCGCTGAGCCACATCCCCAGCCCTATTTTGTATTTTATGTAGAGACAGGGTCTTACTGAGTTGCTTAGAGCTATACCTCGCCATTGCTGAGGCTGGCTTTGAACTCGTGATTCTCCTGTCTCAGCCTCCCTAAATTCTGGGATTACAGGCTTGCACCACCGCGCCCGGCTGGATTTGTTTATTGTTCATCTCTTAATTTTAAAAAAAAGCACTGCTTGTTGACAGTAGATTTTTCATCATATTGGCAAATACATGTGTCTTTAGCATAACTATCTCTGGACATCAGAGAGGTAAAAGCACATTGGCCAATGATCTCCCCCCCCCAACTCCCCCAAATATGTGTGTATGTGTGTGTGTGTGTTTAATTCATAGCATCCCACTTTATTTATTTATTTCTTATTTTATTGCATGTTAACTTGAGAAAGCAAAGTATTTTGTTGCTTTGGAGCTAACACTATTCATATCTTAGTTCAATTTTCTAAAATAAATTATCCATGAAATTTTATTAAAGAAGCATAATGCACATGTGTAGCTATAATTTTTCTTAGGATTGCCTTCTAAGACGAAAAAAAAATTGCAAGATATAAACAAGATGTGATGAAGGCTTTAGAGTTAACAGAATTTTAAAGTTCATTAGCTTCCACTTGTTACTTATATAATCCATGATTTATTCCCATAATTCTAACTCAAAAAATGTATGATGGTTAGTAGTACATTAAACATTACTGAAAATTATGGAGATATAGTAGAAATTAACAAAAATTTTAACTGGCTTACAAGAGCTTGAAATTCTGAAAAAATATAATAACTGAAAGCATGAACTATAGTCTCTCCATCCTCTTAAAAATTCCTAAAATGAAGAAGTGATACTTTAAAAATTTTAGAAAAACAAAACTGTTTTAGTTAACAGGTTTGTTGTTGTGACCAATAGACCTAACAGAACCATTAGAGGAGGGAAAGTTTATTTGGAGCTTATGGTTTCAGAGATCTGACTCTCTAGCTCTGGGCTCAAGGTAAGACAGAGCATCATGGTAGAAGGACATAGTAGAGGAAGGCAACTCAGGATATGGCAAGATGAAGCACAGAGAGAGCGCTCTACTCACTATAACAAAATATGAATAAATACCAAAGGTATGCCCTTAGTGATTTACCTCCTCCAGCCACACTCTACGTGTCCACAGTTAGTTATCACTCAGTTAATTTATATTAGTGGACTAATCCACTGACTAGTTTTATAATCTACTGACATGTTTTATAATCTAATCCATCTTTAAACCTTCTTACACTAACACATAAGGTTTTGGAGGAACACCTTATTTATAAGCCACAACAAAAATAAAACCAATACCCTGATAATTTCTAAGAATACAATGATAGGAATCATTACTGAGAAGGAAACTTGCAAACATCCTGAGAGGTGGAAGGCAGGAAAAGTCTATGCTGAATAGGAGACCCACAGCACAAATATACATAAATAAGTATAGCTACAAAAAGAGCTCCATGCCTGACACATGTCAATCATAAAAGCCCTTGTGTCATTTACAGCATCATTAATTGGGATAACATGGAAGATGAATTCACATCCTTGAAATACTTCTCAACACTCACACCATGGGGTCTCAGGTCATTTCAATTCTACCTGTTTCCTGAATTGGGAAGCAGGTAAAGGAAGAAATGCACATACTGAATGCATGGCCATTTGAAATAATACCATGAGCATGCAAAACCCAAAGAAGAAACATAAGAATCACTTCCTTGTACTGATTGAATGTTTGCCTCCTCCCCAAATTCATATATCAAGACTCTACTTTGGTCCTAAAGGTAGTCTTCATGAATGGGATTAGTGTTCTGATGAAAAGGAACCCAGACAGTGCTCTTGCAGTCTGCCCACCAGGTAAGAATGCAGGAAGAGGGCAACAATTTGCAAATCAAAGAAAAGCCCCTATCAGAACCCTACTCTGCTTGAACCTAATATCAGATTTCCAGCTTCCAGAACTGTGAAAAATAAATTTATGTTCTTCATAAAAGAAAGCACACACACAAAAAATAAGATCTTTTTTTTTTTTTATTGGAAGACAACTAGGTGATAACTGACTATGGTTGCATTTTTCCCACCAATTTCATTGTAAAATCTAAGGCACCAGAACAACCCTACACTCCTACCCTTCCTCATTAACAGACACCTAGAGCAAGGAGAGTCAGGATTTGGGACAGGGGACTGCAGCTATAGAAATGAGCATGCCAAAATGTTCAACATCTCTAGCAATTAGAGAAATGCAAATCAAAACTACTCTAAGATATCATCTCACTCCAGTCAGAAAGGCAGTTATCAAGAATACAAACAATAAGTGTTGGTGAGGATATGCAAGAAAAGGCACACTCATACATTGCTGAAGGGACTGCAAATCAGTGCAACCCATCTGGGAAGCAGTATGGAGATTCCTTAGAAAACTTGAAATGGAACCACCATTTGACCCAGCTATCCCATTCCCTGGTCTACACTCAAAAGACTTAAAAACAGCATACTACAGTGATTCAGCCACTTCAATGTTTATAGCAGCTCAATTCACAATAGCTAAACTATGGAACCAACCTAGATGACCCCAATAGATGAATGGATAAAGAAACTGTGGTATACGTACACAATGGAATATTACTCAGCATTAAAAGAATGAAATTATGGTGTTTGCAGGTAAATGGATGGAGCTGGAGAATGTCATGCTAAGAGAAGTAATCCAACCCCCCAAACCCAAAGACCAAATGTTCCTTTGATAAGTAGATGCTGGTTCATAATGGGGAGTGAGGTGTGGGAAGAATGGAGGAACTTTGGTCAAAGGAGGGGAGGGGAAGGGAATGGACATGGGGGCAGGAAAGATGATGGAATGAGATGCACATCATATAGGTACATGTATGACTGGAGTTATACATGTAACAAAATTGCATGGAAAAAGTTATACAGTTAACAAAATTGCCTCAAAATAGAAAAGCTGCATAGACAAACAATTCCAGGATATATTGATTATAGGTACATGTATGACTGCACATATGGTGTGACTCTAAATCACGTACAACCAAAAAATTGAAAATTTGTGCTCTGTGTACAATGAATCAAAATGCATTCTGCTGTCATGTATATCTAGGTAGAATAAATAAATTTTAAAAAAATGAGCAAGCAATCAACAATTTCTAAACATGTAAGAAAAGCCCACAGCATGAAAACTAAAGAAACCTAGTAAATGAAGGAATCATTGTAGTAAATAATGAAATATAACAGATGTTAACATTTTATATTTTAATATTCTTAGGGAAATGGAAAAAGACATTGAATCCATATAAAAAAATCAACTTGTGATTTAAACACACATACACACACACACATACCCATGATTTTAGATTGAGGAGAAGACTTATGCAACAGAATAATGGAATATAATGTGTTGAATGTAAGAAATACACGAATCACTGACCAGGGCCTATTTAAAACAAAGAATTTACAGAACATGGACACATGTTCCCCCAGTAGTTCTATTAAATCTATTGTAACAAACTTTAAACTATCAGAAATGATAGCAATTTCTAAAAATTTGTATCTAGAGTGAATATATGGAGGTGTGGGTGTAGTGAGAACCCTACAAATGAATAGGAGATGAACAGGACTTAATTATTCAGCTATGGCTATGTACTGAATATGTGTGTGACCCTATTTTTCATATGTTGAAGTCCCAACCTCCAGTGTGATGGTATTGGAAATGGGATATTTTGGAGGTTATTAGGTTTAGATAAAGCTGTAATGTTGGGAACTCCATGATTATACTGAGTATCCTTACAAGTATAGGAAGAGATCAGAGCTATATGAGGACCAGATGAGAAGATTGCTGTCTTCAAGCCAAAAAGAGGAACTTTACAAGAAGGCTGGAATATTCGTATCACACTCTGAGCCTTTAGGACTGTGAGGAAATAGATTTCCATTGTTTAAGCAACCCAATCTATAGTATTTTCTTATGGTATCCCAGTTAAGACAAACTCTCCCCCACTGTACATTCCATGAAAAGTCAGTAGAGCAGTAGATTAACATTTATGAAGTAACTTTAAACATACCTAGAACAGGAACAAAGTTGGTGAAATTAAGCCATTTCAGATACACAAGTATTTCAAAAATTTACTTCCCCCCGTCCTATCTCAAAATGGTACCAGAGAAATGTGGTAGCTATGGTTGCACCACATTGCAATTGTAATTAAGGCAACTGAATTGTACAGTTAAAAAGGGTTAAGATAGAAAATTCTTATGTTATATCTGATTTACCATAATTAAAAGTGTTACTAGAACATTAATTAAAAATAGGCAAAAATATGAACCCAGAAAAAAAGGAATGAAATAGGCAATATTGAAGAATCAACATAGACTAATTAAATGCACTTATCTCAGAATACATAAAGAAATACAACAAAATTAAGGAGGCTAAGAGAAGGTTAGAGAATTATACCGTATTTCAAAGGTTTTATCTAATGAAGACATATTAAACTTTTTACCCGCTAACACATGCAGTAAATTTTTTCCAAGCAGATGTAAACACACAGAACTGACAATGTACTACAACAGAAAGGAGGACAAACATTGCTTCAAAGCTGGTAATATGCTGTCTATGCCAAATGATACCATGTAGTAGCATACCTATGTCAATAATCAAAATTAGCTAAATATGTGTATTATCTGGAATAAGGATATATCTTCAGCAAGTTCTAAGTAATTTTTTATGTACAGAAGATAGTACTTAAAAGTATTTTAGGCAGAAAAATAAGATATAGAAAACATAGAGCCCTCTAAATTAACAAAATTGCCTCAAAATAGAAAAGCTGCATAGACAAACAACTCCAGGATATATTAAAATGACAAGGAAAAAAATCTACACTTTAAAAGTAAACAAACATAGCTGTTTTAAGAACAAGTGATAACAAAGTCTCAAGGAACACATAATTCTTACCTTGTAAAATAATGTTTAAAACAGATTTTTAAAAATTTGGGAATCACAGCCCTATTTTGTGTTTTATGTAGAGACAGGGTCTCACCGAGTTGCTTAGCACCTCGCCATTGCTGAGGCTGGCTTTGAACTGGCGATTTTCCTGCCTCAGCCTCCTGAGCTGCTGGGATTACAGGCATGCACCACTGTGCCTGGCTTAAATGTTGGGAATCACTTTAAGTCACTTTGCGAAGTGTGTTTAAAGACAACTTTACTGTTGTCTTGGGACTCAGATAGAGACAGAGAAACTGTAGAACTGTCCCTGCAGACCATGCTGGGATATTGTGAACATATAAGGAAGATACAGCTGCCACCCAACTTCACACCTTAATTTTGCAGGTGGGTAGATTGTGTGGATGAATCCTCTAGCAAGAATCCCTTGGGAGAGAGTTATTGGCATATCTTGCCCCACCCCCCAACATCCCAAAGGAAATTTTTAGAAGCCTGGTGTAAACATTCAGCAGACTGCATCACTCAGGACACTGATATTAGCTGGCAGAGATTGATGCGGTAAGGACACATGAGTTTCTCTGTGGGTTGACAATCAGTTCCAAGATTGGAAGATGAGCCTCAGCCAACTGAAAAACACTCCCAAGAAGGACATCTGCAAGAGTGAGGTGTTGACAAATGACAGTTTGTATAAGAAGGAATGGTGAAAGCCAGAGTCTACCAGGTAAGCAGGAGCCAGCCAGGAGGAGGTGTCTTCTGCTTCAGAAAACACCAGTGGGACATTCTGAACAGTGCAAAATCTAAAAGTCAATAAAAGCACTCCACACAGGAAAAAGGCTGAACACAGATATCTATCCCACAGATGGCCTGATGCCAGATGAAAACCAGCAAGAGCAGGGAAGACTTTGTTCTTTCACTTAGTCCTTACTACTCCCTAGTCCTGACCCTGGAGAGACCTCAAAGGGAGGACAACTGGAGGAAGAGAACATAGATCAAGGAAAAGAGGAGGAGAAATGTACTACCCACCCCATTCATTTGAATCAAATAGCATTGCCATGAGGCCAAACTGTACCAACTGTGAGGCACAATCTCCCACTACATAAAATAGCCTGGTTAATGAGGTTGCGCACAAAATCCCCCTGAATCATTTTATACTCACACCACTACCAATCCAGCTCCCTCAACATACCAATAATACTACAAATCTTGATAGCCAAAGTTAAGAGAGCACAAAAAAGAAATAGTAAAATATTCCTCATAATAATAATAATAAATCAAATGTTAAAAGACTAGATCTAGCAAGGAGGATTTATCCCGTTATAAAAAGATGCTTCAATAACAGGGACTATGGACATAATGTCTGCATATGCAAATGCATTAATTCTCCCTACCTACTCTACAAGATGCCATTAAGTAATATTTTTCATTCTGTATCTCAAGGTACACATTAACAAGGTGGAAAATACACAGCAAAGGACTGTGCTCCTTTGTGAAACCCTGAGCTGTCCTTTCTTATCTATTATGACTTCTAAATGACAATTCCTGCTCTATATTTCCTTTATTGTTTGCTATAGTTGTGAATTATATAGGATGCTACTGTGCAGATTTGCTTACCTTTGGATGAATTTGTACTTAAGGAATTATAGATTATAATCTCAAAATGTTTTTAGTACCAATTTTAAATGTATACTTACTTAGTCACGATATCTTAAAATAGATTTATTTTTCTTTACTGTAATTGCTGAGAAGACTTAATTTTTAAAGGAATAATTTTAAAACATACATGCTATTTCTGTAAGTTTCAAATTACAAAACAAACCACAATATTTTATGATTTAAGTCTATATAATATACACCTTTAAAACAGATGGGAAATTTTTGTGTGTGCAAGGTTACTTTAAAATTATATTTTAAAATAATATTTAAATTTAGAACATTATAAAAAGTAACAGAATAATACAGATTGCCATGTTCTTGACAAATGAGAGAAAGATCTCTAAACTAAAACATATCTCTTTTACTCAATTAAGTCTGAAACTAGATACCTAAATTTGAAATTCAGACATTACCATCAGAGAAATGCAAGTTTACATCAAATTCTTTTTTTTTCATTTGAATGAGTATATGGGATTCATTGCATTATTTTTTACTTTTTAAATTTTTTAAACTTATTTAAAATATTTTTATGTTTTATAGTGTATTAGAATTACACATATTACTGAGATTCATGGGACATATTCATAAAGACATACACCATGATTTGCTCCAGTATATTTGCCAGTACTTCCCCTTTCTCTGCCCTCCTCTATCCCTCTGATCCCTTTCCTCTGGTCTAGAGATCTTCCTTCTACTTGTTTACTTTTTAAAATTGGTGCATTGTACTTGTATATAAAAGTGGCAGTCATCGTGATAAATTCACACATGACCTAGCATGATTTGGTCATTTTCTTTCTGCTGTTATTCGCCTTCTCCATCCCGCTTTCCTTCCTCCCTCTGAGTCCCCTAACTTATTCTATTGTTTTCCATTCTATTTTCATGGAATCCCTTCTATTTAGTCCTTATTCCTCACTAGATTCAGCATATCACCCTTGATTTTCTGCATCTGACTTATTTCACTTACTTCAACCTAGTTCAAATACTTAAAATACAAAATTATTTTTAATTTTTAGTTAATCTAAGTGTTCACTTAAGAGATCCAAGCAGATCATCAAGGATTCAGCAAAGGGGGCTATAAAAAAATCAATCATAGAAATTTTATACTCTTCCTTAAAGGAAACTATCAAGCACAAAAAGTAACAGAAAAAAATTGCCTTTTACCAAGTAATAAGACTTTAAAGTACCTAAGAATAAATTTAAATGTAATAAAAATGTGAAACTTTAAAAATGCTAACTGAAGTTTTTTAAGACAATTGAAATAATGGAATAATAATGTCATCATAAAGAAGAAGATAGTATATAAATTAATGATCAATTACCTAAATAATATTCACAGAATTTGAAAAATGATCTAAAAATTCATATAATGTTGTTACTGTATAAAACCAGCCAAGATAATTTGTGATTATGAGAGAAACAGAGAGAGAGTTGGAGAGTCAGAGAGATGGGGGAGGGTGCAGAGAGTGGTGACCCCACTGTTACCAAAGCATGTTGGTTTTATATATTCAATCAACATAATATTGGTATAGAAACACACAATTTGACAAATTGACCACAACACATAGTACAGAAATATATCCATGTATGTGTAAGATTTTGGCAATAGGTAACAGGTGTTGCTGACGAGTGAAAAATGAAAGGGTTATTTGTTAAATAGTCCCAGGAAAATTTGATATTCATATGAAAACAACAAAATTAGATACTTATCCAATTCATTAATATTCAAGATGAAATAAAAGCAAACTTAAAAATAACAAAGCCATAATGTATTAAAAGATATGATAAAACATACCTATGGCTTGGGTAGAAGGACATCGCAAAAAAGTTTTTATCAATTCACCACATTGAAATTCTAAACTTCCATAATATGAAAAACAAGTTAACCAGAGTAAAGCTAAGCTGTACAGTGGGGGAATAAATTATTAACATAAATAGGTCTAAAAGTTACACTCCAAATGACAGTAAACCATCCTCAAATAAAGGTACTCATGAGTCAATATAAAACTGGATGTCTACAAACAAGCACTTTGCAGAAATGTAAAAATATTTAAAAACCCACAAAATAAAAGCAGATTGTCTTTAGTAGCAACCAGGTTAGTGCAAATTAAAAGAATAAAATACTAAATTTAAAATTGCAAGAAGTTTAGATAGGCCTGCATTCTTATCCTCTGCAGAATTTCTGGGTTTTTTAATATTTTATTTACTTGTTTGTTCTTGTAAGATACATGACAATACAATGTATATTAACATATTATACATACATAGAATGTAAGTTCCCATTCTTATAGTTGTATATAATGTGGAGTTATACTGGTCCTACGTGGTCGTATTCATATGTGGGCATAGGAAAGAGATGGCCCATTCATTCCACTGTCTTTCCTATTCTCATCCCTCCTCCCTTCCCTTCATTCTCCTTTGTCTAATCCAATGACGTTCTGTTATTCTCTCCCACGCTCTTACTTTGTGTTAGCATCCACATATAAGAGAGAATATTCAGCCTTTGGTTTTTAGGGATTGCCTTATTTCACTGAGCATTGTAGTCTCTAGTTCCATTCATTTACTGGCAAATGCCATAATTTCATTCTTCTTTATAACTCAATAATATTCTATTGTGTATATATGTCATATTTGTTCATCCACTCATCTGTTGAAGGGCACTAAGTTTGGTACCATAGTTAAGCTATTGTGCACTGAGCTCCTGAAAACATTGATGTGGCTGTGACACTGTAGTATGCTGATTTTAAGTCTTTGGAGTATATGCCAAGGAGTGGGATAAATGGGTAAAATGGTGGTTACATTCCATTTTCTCTAAAGAATCTTCATACTGCTTTCCAGATTAGTTGTCCCAAGTTGCAATCCAACCAGCAATGTATGAGTGTAGCTTTTTCCCTGCATCATGGCCAACATTTAATGTTACTTATGTTCTTGTTAATTTCCATTCTGACTGAAGTGAGATGAAATTTCAGGGGATTTTAATTTACATTTCTCTAATTGTTAGTGATGTTAAACACTTTTCAAATATTTGTTGACCTGGGCTATTTCTTCTGTGAAGTATCTGTTCAGTTCCTTTGCCTATTTATTGATTTGGTTATTTGTTTTTCAGATGTTAAGCTTTTTGAGTTCTTTATTTATCCTGGAGATTAATGTTTTATCTAAGTTGCTGGCGGCAAAGACTTTCTCCCATTCTGTAGACTCTCTCTTTACATTCTTGATTGTTTTCTTTGCTGAGAAAAAGCTTTTTAGTTTGATACTGTCTTATTTATTGATTCTTGATTTTACTTATAGAGCTTTAGAAATTTTGTTGTGGAAGTCAGTTCCTAAGCCAACATGATGGAGATTTCAACCTACATTTTCTTCTAGTAGGCATAGATTCTCTGATCAAATGCCTAGATATTTGATCCACTTTGAATTGAGTTTTATGCCAGGTGAGAGATAGGGGTCTAATTTTGTTGCATATGAATTTCTGGTTTTACCAGCACTATTTTTTGAAGAGGCTCTTTTGTCCAATGTATGTTTATGGTACCTTTGTCTAGTATATATATTCATCACTGTTTCTACATTATATAGGAATGCGATTGATTTATGTGTGTTACTTCTATATATTGCTACTTTGCTGAATTCATTTAAGACTTCTAGATGTTTTATAGTGGAGTTTCTTGGGTCTTCTAAACATAGAATCATTTCATCAGCAAATAGGGATATTTTGAATTCTTCTCTTCCTATTCCTATCTCCTTGATTTCTTCTAATTGCTCTGGCAAGAGTTGTCAGTCTATGTTGAATAGAAGTAATAAAGATGTCATCCTTGTCTTGTTCCAGCTTTAGAGGGAATGCTTTCAATTTTTCTCCATTTAGAATGATGTTGGCCTTGGATTTAGAATATATAGCTTTTATTAGGTTGAGATATGTTCCTACTAGCTCACTTTTTCTAGTGTTCTGAATATGAACATTGTATTTTGTCAAGTACTTTTTCTGCATCTATTGAGATAATCATGTGATTCTTGCCTTTAAGCCTATTTTTTTTAATTTTTTATTTTTATTTTTTATTTTTCTCAAAAGTTGAATTTTAATACATAACAGAAAAAAAACAAATTTTCAGAAGCTGTACACACTATTCACTGAAAACATTTGTTGAGGCAAATAGAAAAAAAATTATTACAATCATAATTTTTCTAACTTTGCACAAAATTATAAGCAGATTACATTCTTCATATTAAACATCTTTATATGCACTTTCAATGAACAGTATATATATATATATATTTATATA
>PVHX01007230.1:62855-93186 GCA_004024805.1 Geosciurus inauris | reverse complement strand
CAGAGAAAATACATGACTTAGATAAGTTTAAATAATTCATTAGTTATAGGGTTGTGGCTGTGAGTTCAATGCCAATGAATCAACCATATATTAATTAAAGTGTCTTTAAACAGAAACACACATAAAACAAGGTTCTGTATCAATTGAGTGCTGAAATATGAACAATGGCTCACAGAGACCTCACCTTCCTTCCATCCCAGGAGCAAAGCTTCAGCATTGCTAATTCACCATGCAGACTTTGCAAAACATTGCTACTGCAAACAACAAGAATCAACTGCATTATTTAAATTTATTTTCTTAGTGATATGATAGTGTAATCTCTTCACCATGATTCATAAAATTTCAGTAAAAATTATGCTGCAACTTCTGCCTACAGTTTATTTTGTGTTGTTGAGTGGGGCAGCAGGAGGATAAGGCAAAGAGTTTTAGGTTTTTTCAGATGAGAGAGCTAAGACAAGAACATACTCTCAAGAAAGAAACCAGAAAAATAAGGAGAGCAGAAACTCTGAGCCAGTGTTTAAACAGGCAAGGCCCCATTTTGAGACACATATGGTCATATACAAGACATTGAATGGAGATTTGAGATGTTTGTTATTGCATGTTAAGCAGCTGCATCTCAGTAACACAGTCCATATGTGTTTTATTTCCTCTTCTTGGCTCTTTAATGTGAAACTGGTTTAAGTTCTAAATTTACTGGTGTCAGTCTTACCAAGAACCTTATTTTAATCTAGACTACTAGAATTTGGACTTGATATTAAAAGCTTGATTTAAGTTTATAGAGAATGGATTAGGAAGATTAGAATGACGAGCAAACATGGGATGAGGGAAATCCTTAGGAATTTATTTCAGAAAACCAGGAGAAAGATGACAGTTCCTTGGGTTAGAGATATAGCAATGAAGACAGTAGAAGACAACCATAGTTATGCACAGTCATTTTAAAGATAAAACTAATGGAAAATTAGTTTTAGTGGACCTAAAATTAGCTTAGTGGACCTCAGCTGTGGCTTCCAACTATAGAATCCAGTATTTAAATCTAAAACTAATAAATCAATGATTGAGAGAAATCATGGGTATAATAAAGAGTATGATCATGAAAAAAAGAAGAAAGACATTTTTGCTGGGCACAGTGATGCACGCCTGTTATTCCAGCACCTTGGGAGACTGAGGCAGGAGGATCATAAGTTCAAAGCCAGCCTCAGCAAAAGCAAGGTGCTAAGCAACTCAGCGAGACCCCCCTGTCTCTAAATAAAATACAAAACAGGGCTAGGGATATGTCTCAGTGGTCAAGTACCTTAGTGTTCAATCCTTAGTAACCTCCTCCACCCCCCATAAAAGATATTTTTGTAATGCTGTTGGAGCGAAAATGCAGGAATCTAATAGCTTGTGGCTTCATGTTTTTTGACACCCAGGGGGTCAGTCCAGAATGCCTAAGGTCAGAGTAAGTAGCATAATGTAGGTCACAGCAGAAATCATTTCTCAAATCATTATTTGACTCCAAATGACACTGATTACTATACAGATTACTTTTATCTGATTACTATAAAGAACATGAGCTGTGGTAATGGGCATGATTCTTTTTGGCTCTAAGTATCTAGAATAGCTATGCTATGTTTTGGTATTACTCAGCACTATATGGTTCATGCAACTCTACGTTTGGGTAATCCATAAAGTCTGTGTGTTGATTATTAGAAATGTATGACTTTTGACTAAAAAACCCTTTTTCAAGCTATCAATGTTAGTCTAATACCACATGTAAATTATCCTTGCTGAATAATGATCACTACAGGGTGGAAGTACTTTCTTCAGCTTCAATAGTATTCTAAAACTTCAATAGGGTTAAGGAGCTTCAGGACTAAGCTCTCCCGGGTGAAAGAACCCATAATAATGCTAGGAAATAAAAACTTTTTTTTTAATGGTTCAAACGCTCAATCACCAAAACATCTATACTCACTTGTGAGTTCAAGACAATAGAAGTTTTCCCAATGGGCTTGTTTTAAACTTTTCTGTTTTTCATCTTAACTATGTCTTTGTCTCCTCCTCACCCCCTTCTTCTTTTCTTCCTCTTTTTCTATACCCTCTTCTTTCTTCATTTACTAAGTAGTTCTCTTTGTTAATAATGTACTAGGTGGACCTCAGCTGTGGCTTCCAACTATAGAATCCAGTATTTAAATCTATCACACATTGCACTGGACTTCCCTTTTACTTTCCCAATGAGAAAATTGTGCATTTCTGCTCTACAATGAAACTGCTGGCAGCCCATCCATTCTACTTATCTCAGGCTTTGGCACAGGCCATTGAGACTGTTCAGCTTTACTTATATCCATACCTGGTCAATTGAGATTTTGCTTTTTTCTGAGTCATAGTGTTCCAGCAGGCTAGTGGAGTGGCTTAAGTTGCGGTGGTGGTGGTAGGAGGAGGACTTACCTTAAAGTCATTAACCCTAAAATGTGTCTCACTGATCATTTGACATATCATTTTGAAAATCTTCTAGAAATAGTCACATCTGCATTCCTAGTCTTCCACAATGACATATCCAAAACATGTAATGTGTTTTTCAAGAAATGCTCTATAAAAAAGGATTCCATGCTTAATGTGTTTGGGAAATACTGGGTTCAATGAGTTTCTTTATTGTGTGAATTACCAAAGGCTAATGTGATTCTTCAATTTGCAAGTTTCTAAAATTCCCATAAGGAAGATGATCATGAAATATTAAGAAATATCTCCTGGGGTAAGTATTCTATTCCCTGCTGTTTCACAATTATGAGCTTCCTGTGTCTTGTGGGAGCACTAACTTTGAAGGCACTCAAAAAAGCAGTAGTGAGGTCAATGGAAGCAACTTAACCAACTGATTACTGTCTTCACTGTGGATAAGCACAATGCATTCGAAATGAAAGTGTCTCCCTGGAGTTACATTCTGCTACTTAAGTCAATTTTTGCACGAAGTTTAACAAGAAAGGGTTCCCCTACATGGAAAACTTTGACCTTGAGTGAGGACACAGCCTAGGGGAAGTTGACAAATGTCCAAGCTTTGAACTCTGAATGTGGCTCCTTTTGATTTCAGTCCTTCAATTCTCATACTTAAGAGAAAATGCTCTCATTTCTTACAGCTATTTGCATCCCTAATAGGGAAAATTGTTCTTCTTTTAAGTTGAGAATTAAACTATAACATCACAAGAGCTTGTCCAGAAGCAAAAAAATGAAGCATTTGTGCATTTATTAAGTTTGTACTGATTGTACACAATAGGCCTTTGCTTATTCTGGTCACTATTTATTGTGTTATGCTACAAAAGTCCTTGTGCCTGAGGGCCAGCTGCTGATAAAGTACAAGAACAGAGCCAAATTTATACTACAGCCATGTAAAGAAAGTAAGAAGAATTAATAACCTTATTCGATTTCCAACAAGAATTCTTTATAGAATAAAGCCCTAGGCAAAGGGAAATATAATAATAAGGGATAAAACTGTCATGCAATTGACTTTATAATGATTGGTTGCTCTACAGATCAGCATCTTAGCCTCTGACTCAGGAGACCTATGGGATCTTGGAAGATACCCCAACTTTCCCTTAGTCAATTCTCTTTCTCATCTAGGAACATGTAGCTCCCTGTATGTAGTCATGAGCTTTGTTTGATTTTATGCCAGCCATTATGAGGTTGTCTTGAGACAGTTACATTGGCCATCTAAAATGTCTGATAAGAGGCTGTGGTGTTCCTAATGTTCTAGAAATCTCTGGAAATTTTGAGTTACCAGAGAAAGCATTTCTTTTTAAAAATTTCCAACATTTATTAAGTTCTCTCTGTACAGTACTTTTCTAGGCGCTTGAAATCCAGAGAAACCAGATATTTTTCAGTACCATTGTGCTAGGATGTGTTTACAATAATGTTACTTTCACATTCGTGTTTAATTAATAATTGTTAGAAAATAAAATAACCATTTCTTGGTTTATTTAGCTAACTCCAATTCTACTCCACAATTACACAAACCTGGTTTACTGAGCACAATTTCTTGATCCACAGGAAGATACTTGACCCATGGAACTGTGTCAAGAAAATATGGTACTCGAGAAAAATGGCCCACAAATCCTTATCATCATTTTCTTTGGACTTGTCTGCTCTCTTTAGTCCTTGAGCACTTTCTTTCATTACATCAGTGACTTCAGTTTTATTTGAACAATTTTTTTAGCTTTATATACCAGAAGTATTTTCTTCTTAAAACAAGAATGTGTACTAGACCAATAAATGTTTTAGATAGTTTTCCAACCACACTATTATAGTAAACCAGTTTAGTCCATACCATTAAGCACAATTTTAATAAAGTTTCCATTCCTTTCAGTACTATGCAGGATGCTCCTCATGTGGCTTATCATGCCTCTTCTTTCTCATTACATTGGCAACTTACTGCTGTCTTTGCGCATTGTTTTTGAGCTTGAAGCTGCCCTTTAGATTTCTGGATCAATCCTGCCTCTCTGTCTTGGACCTTGTTCTCTGTGTAATTTTGTTGTAGACTCATGATGGTGACTTCCCCACTCTTGACTGTCTCCTCCAGGATCAGCTATTCTATCATTGATCTGCTTTGATTGGGGCAATGAATGAATCTGTCCTGCTTCATCACAGGTAGAATCTGAAGTAAATAGTTCAGATAAAGTATCAATAATAATATATCATGGTTTAGGAGTTAGAATTTTGACATTACTTTTCCAGCTTCTTCCAATATATTCAGAGCAATGTAGAGTATAAGTATGTTCAAATTTATGTGTATCTTTTTGAAAATAACTAAGCAATTGGACTTGAAATGTGGAGCAGTGCAATAACAAAAAACTGAGATCTTGTTAAGAATTCTACTTTTATAATTATATGAGCCAAACATAAAAAAGGACAGGATGATTAGTAGTTCATCCTATTTCTGCTATAGTTCAGACTTTTCAAAGAGTGAACATCTGTTCATCTCTAAGACTCTTCTTAGGTGTCTGTCTGTGAAGTTTTTTTCCTGACTGCTCAGGCAGAATTGCTGGTTCTGTGTCTGGCTCCACTGTACCTGGAACACACTTCCACATCATCCCCTTTGACACATGGCTGAATGTGTCCACTGATGTATGTATCACTCATTCCATGCTAGGAAATGTATTTCAGAAGCAGTGGTCTTATCTTATGTTTTCTTCATCCTGAGTTTGACACACAAAAAAGGTGCTTAGTAATTTTTAAAAAAATTTTGAGCATTTTGGAATCAGAAAAATATTTTAAGATTACATTGATCTTTCACTTTTTACCTATAACATCTTACTTGACCATCAACTCATCTCATCGTTATGGAATTTCTGATTTTATTCCATTTTTTCATTCATGTTGTTTTGTAAGTATGTTCGTTTTGGTGTCATAAGATTATACTGAATAAATCTCTTAATTATCTTAATTTACTCTGTGGATAAAGTTCATGTCTTAATTGTATATTTAACATTTTAAGCAAATATCAGCATCTTTTTTGATAATTCTATTATTTATTTGTTCTTTCCTTCTTTTTAAAATGTATTTATTCCTTCTTTTTAAAATGTATTTATTCTATTCCTTCTTTTTAAAATGTATTTATTCTAATTAGGTATACATGACAGCAGAATGCATTTTGATTCATTGTACATAAATGGAGCACAACCTTTCATTTCTCTGGTTGTACACAATGTAGAGTAACACCATATGTGCAGTCATACATGTACCTAGGGCAATGATGTCCATCTCATTTCACCACCTTTCCTGCCCCCATGTCCCCTCCCTCCCTTCCCTTTGACCAAATTTCCTCCGTTGTTCCCATGCCACCTCCCCCATTATGGATTAGCATCCACTTATCAGAGAGAACATTTGGCCTTTGGCTTTTTGGGATTGGCTTACTTCTCTTAGCATGATATTCTCCAACTTCATTCATTTACCTGCAAATGCCATAATTTTATTCTGTTTTATTGCTGAGTAATATTTCATTGTGTATATATACCACAGTGTTATCCTTTCATCTGTTGAAGGACATCTAGATTGGTTCCACAATTTAGCTATTGTGAATTGAACTGCTATAAACATTGATGAAGCTGTATCACTGTAGTATGCTGTTTTTAAGTCCTGTGGGTATAGACTGAGGAGTGGGATAGCTGGGTGAAATAGTGGTTCCATTCCAAGTTTCCTAAGGAATCTTCATACTGCTTTCCAGATTGGTTGCCCCAATTTGCAGTCCCACCAGCAATGTACAAGTGTGCCTTTTCCCCCACATCCTCACCAATACTTATTGTTTGTATTTTTGATAACTGCCATTCTGACTGGCATGAGATAAAATCTTAGAGTAGTTTTGATTTGCATTTAAAATAACAGCATCTTAATAGCAATCCTGAAGAAGAGGGTGTTAGAGCTCAGAACTGAGGTTGAAATGGCTAAAGTATTGGCTTTTAAGCTTGGACGTACTTTGACTGATTTGGCATAGAAGAATAATTTCTTCTGTAGAGAGTTTTAAGAAATTTACTCCTCATATGCAAATTAATACAATTAAGAACATGAATCAAAGATGTAAATATAGTGCACATAACAGATGCCATGTTTAATAGGCTAAAACCACTGGTGCAAAAATGAGCCAGAACAGACTTTTAAAGATTCAATATAGACCTACAGTTTTCACAAGTACAATTTGTGGAAGGAGTTATTTCATATGAGTCTGTTAAAAAAAAAAATCTGAAAATTTGCTGGGCACTGTGGAGCATGCCTGTAATCCCAGTGGCTCAGGAGGTTAAAGCAGGAAGAACCAGAGTTCAAAGCTAGCCTCAGCAACAGCAAGGCACTAAGCATTTCACTGAAACCTTGTCTCTAACTAAGTTACAAAAAGGGGCTGAGGCTGTGGCTCAGTGGTTAAATGCTCCTGAGTTCAATCCCCAGTGCCCTCCTCTCAAAAAATCTAAAATTTTTATTAATAAAATTGGTAAGAAGATTGATAAATATCTGACATAACTCTAAGCTGGACTTACTCCAACAGTTACACATAATTTCAATTCAGAGCCCAGAAGTAATTGCCAAAAGAGACCTTCTATAATCTCTTTCTATTTTTACAATGGCAGGTAAATGTGCCAAATACTGGTTACTCTATTATTCTGAGGGAGGGTGATGTGGAGCAAAGCTGCTGTTGATTTTTTTATACATGTAGTATGAGTACAAGATTAATGTTTGTGGCTTCAGCCACAGAAACTTGAGGGTAATTGTTATGGTAGCATAGTGTAGCCTAACCTGATTGATACAGCAAAAGTGTGTCCATAGGAAAATTTGAGGTGAAAAAGGAAGGTTTGACTTGAATAATTTAAGTCTAAATTATTTAACTATGGAGGCCTTATCAAATCATAGCATTTCAGTAAAAGTGATAGCAATGTGTGATGAGTTTGTGTAATGGGATTCACTCATCTTTTACTTTTAGAGGTTTGGAGTAAACTTACTATGAAGGATCTGAAGTTGCTCATCCACTTCAATATAAGATGGATAGAACTTAAGAAACTACTTGATACAAAAAATGAGCACTTACATTACACATTTCAGCTGTTTGTATCATTCTACAACTTTGATGCATGTACATGAATTCAATCACAAGTGCAGAGACACACTTCTTTCTCAGAAAATATCCAAGGTATCCTTCCATGACTTTTAAGGAAATGGAATTTCATAAAATGGTTTGAACTCTACTTCTTTGATATCCTCTTCATGAGTAATCTTTTGGTTGATACTTGTTTTGTTAAATGGCAGAGCATGAAGAAAATCTTATTGAGCTCAATGACAGTTTTATAAAAGTAATATCTAAATTGGATTCCTTGGCTCTAAAAATTTTCTAAGAAGTCAGAGATGTACCAAATTTCCCCAGAGCAGACATATCCAAACTTTCTCAACTAGTGAGTCTAATCCCAGAATATAGTTTTCTGATTCCCTTTCCAAGGTTCTTTAAACTGTAATATACAATCTTAAGTGGCTGTCAACTATTAGTGTGTACTGCAGATACTAGACTGGAGAATTCTCCAGGCATGGTGGTGCATATCTATAATCCCAGAGGTTCAGGAGGCTGAGGTAGGAGGATTGCAAGTTCAAAGCCAGTATCAACAACTTAGTGAGGCCCTAAGCAACTTAATGAGATGCTATATCAAAAAATAAAAAGTAAAAAGGGATGTGGATATGGCTCAGGGATTAAGCTTCCCTAAATTCAATCTGTGGTACCAAAAAAAGCTAATGAATTTAATCATAAAAATAGCTTAACTGTTAAAGGCCATACTGATATATGTGTTTACAAATCCTTGGCAACAGGTAGCATCCAATAGATGAATTATTAAAGGAAAGAGCTAAATGTTCAATTAACAAAAAGCTCAATACATGCTATGCAAATGAAAGTCTAATTACTAAGGTGAAGCTATCAGGAAATTCTTGAAAATAGGAAGGAAAAAGGAGAAAATATACAATTTGGCTGTTTGGGTATGCATGAGGAGGAAAGAAGTTGGTTCCTCGAGATACAATCCCACATGAGCCAAAGCACAGGAACCTCTTTTAGATTCAGCAAGTATCTGGTGTGGTAGGTTGGATGTAGTAGGAAGTTTTTATATGAGAGTGATAGAGGTAGCAATAAGAAGTGGAAATAGAAGAGTGAGAGAATGAAAAGTAACATAGGACTATATTGCTGCATCGTGAAGAACTATTAAATTTAATTTAATGTGGTAGAAAATGTAGAATTTTAAAAAAAGTATTTTTAAAAAATTTTGCTTCATTTTGGTAAAATCTAACATAGAGTTGGGTTTTTATGTTTGTTTGGGTTTTCTTTCTTTTTTGAATGCTGAAAATTAAAATCAAGACCTTGCACATGCTAGGATGGATTATATTTTAAGGCAAATAGCTTCAGATTAAGTTTATGAAACATGGATCTATTTTGTAAACCAAATTTATTGAAGCATAATTTGTGTTGGATGGAGTGCATCCATTTAAAGTGCACAATTTAATGACTTTTGATAAGACTATTTACTTTTAGAATATCATTCTAATAAAGACATAGAACATTTCTATTTCAGTACTATGATCACAAAATAAACTATGAATTTTTGTTTTGACTTAGCTATTGATTCACCAGTGGTCTCTTATCCAAACTTTTGCTAAGCTGTGTACTATGCTTGTTTGATTGATGGTTACTGTGTGGGAAAAAACAGAAAATGAGATTTTAAATTACTGAAGAGTATGAGTTGCAATGCAAACTTACACAAGGCCTTTATTATTCTGTTATATACAGTAATAGAAAGACTGATGGGACTCAGAAAATTGGATAGGCTCAAAGAACAATCAGAACTAGAAAAAAATCAGTGAAAGTGTTGTAATCATTACAGGTATTTAGGTAGGTGCTAATACAGAGAGTGTAGAAATTTGATGTAAGAATATAGAGTTGCATCACCTTTACTGAAGGATTACAGGTTTTCTTTCGCTTCTATTCTGGTCTCATAGCATGGAATTCAAATTAATGCTTCAGCAAAATCTCAAATTATTTCAGGTCAGGAATAAGCCTGCTCAAATTAGGTAACAACATAACAACAACTTGTCTAATCCATGAATGCAGAGAATCAACATAAATTAACTCTTGTACTTTGTTCTACTTCTGTGAGAATTTTTTAAAACCTTGGTTGATCATTTTATTCCTCAGATTAAATTCTTTTAATGACTCCCTATTAGATTTAAATTATACCAAACTCCCGTGATGGACAAGACACTTGAAAATATGAAATCTGCTTCTTTCTTCACATTTCTTTCTTATCATCTTCCACCTAACAGAGTATATATTGCTATGAGGGGGGATTCGGGGGTTGCCACTTGGGTCCTGCTCAATGCGTTAGGGTACAGAAAAGACAAGGAAGGGGTCTTCAGGGAGGAAGACGATACGGGGTCTGTCTGGATGGTGGTGGTCTGTGGAGCCAAATTCCTCAGGCCCCAGGGTGTAGATAAAGAATCTGCTCTGCCCTAGTGTGACGCAGAAACACTGGAGCGAGATGCAGAAAACACCGTTTATTCCAGAAAGTATAGAAGCTTAAATACATTCTTGGACCGATCACATCCAAAGATCACAAACAAAGGGGTGCTCTTTGGCAAGAGCACAGTCTATTAGCATAGAATGGGGATAGATGGAAGGGAGGGGTTGGAAGGTACGGAGAGTGCACCTACATATCCCCCTTTTTACTTTTATTTGAAATGTCAGTGGGGCCTATATGGCCCATAAGCAAGCATGTTGGAGGGCTCTGTAATAATCTCCTCACAGGAGAGAATCATTCTGCTGGATTTTCCAGACTCCTACATGCTGCATATGATAGAAGGGGGTGCTAATGAGACTGTAATCTGTCTTAGGTTGTGCCCCTCTGAGCACTTACCCATCATCAGTTATTAGCTTGTGTGCAAGAGAAGGGGCAAACAAGACTGCTCCTGGCTTAGGTCGTGCTCCTCTGAGCATCTTACCTATCATTGGCTGTCCAGCCTGTATGCATGTGCCCCAAAATGAGCTCCCTCCCAATAGAAGGGGTGATGGGGTTAGGAGGGGTTGGAAGGGAAGGGATTTGAGGTTAGGATCGGTCAAAGCTGGGAAGCCTTTTGTCTCCAGCAAAGATGAGGTGGGTGAGCTTCTTACATGTTCTTGAGGGCTGCGATCTATGTGGCAGGAATTTTCTTGTGTTCCTGTGATTCCTTAACAATATGAACTGAGAGCTTGTTTAGTTTCACAAAGAGAAAGACCAGAAGAAGGCTTAGAACTCTGAGCCCAATGATAACCCAAATGGATGGATCCAATAGAGTTGAAGATTTATTCCACACCTTTTGAAAAATAGAAGGGTCAAAGATAACCTTAGCTTTAGTTTAGGAACTCATGGAAGGGGCTTCTTACTTCAGGTGAGGTAGGTTGTCTTCTCGAGAGAGGCTTGGATGAATATTCCTTGTTGGGATCCAAAGGGGCTTAGGCTCTGTGGGGGGAAGACACAAGCGTAGCCTTGCCCTTGTGTGAGCAGAGAGTCTGGGCCTTTCCATTGAAGGGTTAAGGGGTCTTTCCATCACACCGAGGGAAGAGGGGTAGGGAAGGTAAATGGACCCCAGTGTCGGATTGCTGCATTGGGGCCTTGTTTGTCAAAAGTGATGTAGTTAAGTGTAAATAAAGCATCCAACAACCTCAAAGAAGGGTCCTTCTCTGTAGAATCAAATTTCTGAAGCATCTCCTTTAGAGTGCAATTGGTTCTCTCAATGATTGCTTGTCCCTGGGGTTATAGGGAATAACCTTTGGTATGGGAAATTCCCCAGGAAGTTAAAAATTCCTTCAATCTGAGGGAGATGTAGGCTGGGCCATTGTCTGTTTTGATTGACCATGGGACACCCATGAATAGCATTGCTTGCTTTAGAGCCTTAATTACATTGGTTGCTTTTCCTCCTGTAAGGGCAGTAGCATATAATGAGCAGTATAGCTATTGCTCCTTCTAGGAGGGTGAGGTGTCCAGAGCTGCTATGAGAGCCAAAATCATTAGGGGTGAGAGAGAGATACCATATGATAACTAGTGGTTTAAACATTAAGAAAAAACATGGAAAGTATTTACATGGATCAGTTTCTTTATATAAATTCTATAACATGAGAAACACCAAGACCAAATAGAGTTTTACCATCAATGTGCAAACCCAGTAAAATAAAACAACAACAAAACATTACAAAAGGTACAGAGAAGTGTGGCTATAGGAAACCATAGTGTAAATTGTAGTATATAATTTGGCCCATGTAGAATAATTTAAAGGTAGAAACTTTAAAAACATTAACAGCATTAAGCCAGTGCCATTCACTTGTATTTCCATTTTGCTTTTGTTTTACAAGCTGCTGTTCTGACTCAAGGAAAATCTCTAAGGCCAACATCTTTGAAAGTATTATCCATTCTTGTCAGATTTATATTTAGTCTTTAGGAAGTGATTTAGGCTGGCAATGTAACTTAAAGTAACTTTAGGAGAGGGGTTAATCAGGAATCTGATTTTGAGCCAGCAAGATTTTCAGGCTAAACAGATAGCCAATGTAAGTGAGAGAAATTATTTATCATTCCAATGATAGTTATAGACATAAACATTTTAATGTGTAATTATTTATATCTTTATTTCATATTGACTGGGAGGTACATAATTTGTTTTCCCCAAATAAACATAGAAACCTTGTATATATGGCTGCATATTTATATTTTTAAAATTTTAGGTATACCTCTGTGTTTGCGTGTGTGGCTGTGTAGAAGCTGGAAGGAATACTTGATGTGTTAACTATATATGCTGAAATGTTTTGCTTTTTTGCAAAAGCATTAGGTGATGAACTGTAAATAGATAATTAGTATATCTTCCCCAGTATAAAACTGAATACAAAGTACATGAATTAATAATGATTCCACCATAATAATCAGAAACTTCCTTAGTGGCAGAAATTCACTTATTGAAGTTCTTATATTTGATTGGGGCATTATTTGTTGGCTTAGAAGTGGAATTGGGCTTTGATCCTCTGAGCCCAAGGATGAGATCCATCCTGGTCGCACTGGGGACAGTTTGATTTGTCCCTGGCACGTGAGCCCTGTTGCAGGGGTTGCAAGGCAGGGAGGAGAAAGTGGCCACCAGCAGGCGAGCAATTGCGCCGTGGGAGGAGTTTGTCCCCATGGAGCAGTGCTGCAGCCAGGGCGCTGCAACATTGGGCAGGAGTTGGACCTGTGTCTCCCTCGCCTGTAATATTCCTTTCCCCTAGAGAGTAGGAAACCGGGAGGAGGGAGAGGAGATTGGCGCCTACGATCCTCCTTTATTGCCTTAGGCCTTTCTAGCCGTCCGGGAACCGGCCGCGGTGCTTTGTGGCAGGGGAAAGTTGCCTGCCAGCTAGCTGCCAGTCGCTGGACTGAGTGCGGTCCTTTGCCAGTCCTGCCTGTGTGCCTTCTGTGCCTGCGGCCAAAGTACTTCCCCTCTGGAGGGAAGAGAAGGTGGTGGCACAGAGAAGAGGGATTGGCAGAGGGGCCAGAAGGAAGAGAAGACGGGAAGAGTCTGCCAATTGTGAGAAAAAAAAGGAGAATAAGAGCCAGATTTAAAATAAGCATTGTCTGTGAAAGCCCGATTGGTTGCACTCTTTACGTCTGTGTAGCAAGTGCTGCAGATTGGCTGGCAGCAGTGGACTTTGGCCCACCTATGGGAGGCGCCTCAGCCAGAGGAAGTGCCAGTAGAGTGCGTTTGGGCGTTGTCAGAGTAGGGCTGGTGCCTGCGACCAGCCCTCGGCAGTGGAGCCCCCATGCAGGATGGGTGTGTCCTGCGCGATGTAGCAGGCGCAGAGCCACCTCTGGTGCTAGTGACTATGGCCCATGTCGGTGGGGCTACCCCGCGGAGCCGTGGTCTTGGGCCAGCAGCACTGCGGGAAGGCTGGCAGCAATGAGGCCTGAGCGGCAGCACCGGAGCCACAATGGGCAGCGGGCGTGTTCCCTTGGGGCCACGGTCTATGGCGCCTGTGATTGGGCCTGCGCCAGCAGGCTGTGGCGGGTGCCGGCGGGCGTGCTCGGGCTGGGCGGAGCTGCGCCAGGTGAGCGGGCAGAGCCGCTGCAAAAGCAATTTGTTTTACTGTTTCGCCTAGTGACTTGCAGGGGATCTTGGTACCTCAGAGCAGTGCTCTGTGCGCGTGAGAGTTTGGGATTGTTGCAGCTCACTGAGAGGGAGGGGCTGCATGCTCCCAGGGTGAGGCTTGTGCTTTGGGAGAAGGCAAGCTTGGCAAGCAAAGGCGCCGCAGGGCAGCGCCAATCCGAGAGGCAGAGGGCTTACCCAGTGGTAGCAGGGGCCTCTCTGAGGAGCAGGGAGAGGAAGGCTGGGGAGAAGGCATGACCAGCCCGCCATAGATGGATAGACAGTCAAAGAAAAGGGGAAAGTCTCCCAAAAGTAGGAGGAAATGTTAGGAAAGATAAAAACAGGAAAATGTTTAAAAGTAGGGTTAGAATCTTTGGGCTGATCAGACCCTTTGTGACTGCCAAAAGAACCAGGAAGTAGATATTCCCTGAGCTAACTTTATCACACAAAGACAGAGAAGACAATGAAAAAATGAGCTAGTGTTACCTTCACCAGCAAGACAAATGGGGGAACCCCCATGAATTCTTACCGACTGAGGAGTCGAGAGGCCTGTCCCATCTGAGTCGCCATCTATCGCTATGAAGAGGGTCCGGGGGTTGCAACGTGGGTCCTGCTCGATGAGTTGGGGTCTAGAAAAGACGAGGAAGGGATCGTCAGGGAGGAAGACGATATGAGGTCTTTCTGGACGGTGGTAGTCCGCGGAGCCAAATTCCCCAGGCCCCAGGGTGTAGGTAAAGAATCTGCTCTGCCCTAGTATGACGTAGAAACACTGGAGCGAGATGCAGAAAACACCGTTTATTCCAGAAAATATAGAAGCTTAAATACATTCTTGGACTGATCAGATCCAAAGGTCACAAACAAAGGGGTGCTCTTTGGCAAAAGCACAGTCTATTTGCATAGAATGGGGAAAGATGGAAGGGAGGGGTTGGAAGGTATGGAGAGTGCTCCTACAAGTATGGAGGGCATCATGACTATTACTCTTTCTTTATTGTGCCTAGAAAGCTTTGATAATAGAAATGCTACTCCTCATTGAGCCTAAACTCAGCATGGTTCACAGATCATTAGTTAATACCATCAGATTGATTGGAGATGCACAGTATTTTTGTACAGGATGCTATAACAAAATACTCTAGGCTAGATGGCATATAACAACATAAATGTATTTTTCACATTTCTAGAAGCTGAAAGCCCAGCATAGGATGGGCTATGGGGAGGCTGCTATCCTGAGTGTCAGAATGCTGACTTCTTGTATCCTCATATGATAGGAAGACAGCAGTCTAGCTCTTGGGTTTCTTATAAGGGCACCATCCATGGGGGTTCCAACCTCTAACTACCAAATTACTTCCATATGCCCTACCTCCAAGTACTGTTACATGGGGCATTAGACTTCAGCACATTAATTTTGTTCCGATGCAAACATTTAGTCTACAACATGGGTTTTGGAAATGGAAAACTATAGCTCTGAATTCTCTGCCTTTTCCACCTGCGTTGCCACTGCTAACAAATGTCAATATGTCTCAATTTTCTAATTACTAAAATAAAAACAGGAATTGAAAGTATTAACTGCTTGTATTTTCTTTATTTAATATTAGATGAGGTAGCCAAATATTTAAGAGTAAGGACTTTAGACCAAGGCTGCATGTGTCTTTTTCTAGCTCTACCCCTAAAGACCTGTAGGCTTTTGGGAAAACTTACTTAACTTCATTATGTCTCAGTTTCTTCACACATAAGTGAAAGGAGAACCTCAGTCACAGGATTGTTCTTAGGACTGAATTAATTAATAGAAGAAAAAAAAAAAAACACTGGGGAAGTGCCCAGAACATAGTGTTCAACAGGTATAATAGCAGAATTACACAACATTGCTTGTGGTGCCATTCTTGGGTAAAGGTTAACCAAATCAATGACAAATGAAAGTCTGTCATCTATCTCAGGTCAAATAGTCAAGGAAACCATTTGATCTTCAGAGTGAACAAATTAACCTTGACTCCATGGCCAGGATTAACTTTAGACAATTAAATTGTTCTTCAATCATCTAAACAGATGATTGACAATCAGCTCAGTCATTTCCAGGCCAGTCAAGGACAAGTGTGCTCTCTGAGCAGAGGCATTGTTTATATTAAAGTGACCATACATACTTTTTTTATTCTCCGAGAGCAGTTCTAATTTATACATTTTAAAGAGTGTACTTCTGAATCCCCCTTTCTTTGACTTTTTTTCCCTCAAATTCAATCTAGGGACTGAATCCAGGGGTGCTTTATCACAAAGTATCAATTTAACTTTTAATTTTTTTTTTTAAATTTTGAGACTGGGTCTGATTAAGTTTCTCAGGCTGACCTCAAATTTGCCATCCTCTTGTTTCACCCTCCAAGTATCTGGAATTATAGGCATCTGTCATTACTCCAGTCTCTTTGACTCTTAAATATGACATTATTTGAACAATTCTATGGTCACCCTATATGAGGGTCAATATCAGTGATAAGATTAGTTTGTCTTCATTATGTGGCAGAATAATTGTCTAAGAGTATGTGAGATGTCTTCTGTTGTCCAAGTCTAGACTTTTCTGACTTTTCAATTAGTAAAGAACCACAAAATTCCTTTTCCTCTAGAACTATTGATCCTCAAGAGTATTCTTAACATGAATAGTGACTAGCATCATAGACCTAACTGATAAAATTTGCATCAATGACTGAGAGCCTGGGGGCTAATACAGGGAGGCTATAAGGATCATGAATTTGGTCTGAGAAATAAGGTAATTGTGTATGAGATTGATCCTCTTGGTGTGGCTTCACAAGAGGGAGATGACCAACAAATAAAGTGATTAACCCTTTTGGGTTGTCTGAGTAAACCTGGAAGCCACTGATATGTCACACATTTTCTCTGTTGCTATGGGAAATCTCATAAATTCCTTGGTAATTATCAGGGAAGGATTACTACTAACTCAACAGTTAAAGAAGGTATCAGAGGAGAGTAGAAAGTCAAGAGTTTTCCTTGTCATATACTGATATAACTTTAAGGTTTGGATCCTAGCTCAGAATCATAAGAAAAGAGTAACTGTTTTATTCCATTAAAAACCTTAAACACCTTACAACCCCAAAGCCAAGTTCCTTTTCCCCAGAGTCTAATGCCAAAACTACTGAATCCTTGCCCTTCAAGAATGTTTGTCATACATCCAATTTATATAGCTTTTTAAATTTTAGCACAAGAAGATAAAAACTGTCACTCTCTATCTTCCTCTACATCCTGATATACAAAAGAATGATTATAGCCATTTCTGACATCACTACTTTCCAACTTCTAAAACCATCATACTATGTACTCTGTAACTCACAATAGGGAAATCCGCCCTGTCCTTACCCTCTTACTTCATTTGAAATTTCCATCTCTGCCGCGTCCCCTGCCTACAGGAAGACATGACACACCAGGTTCTTCTTGCAGCACTTTAATGGGTCTCTAAACACTTCTTAGGATACAGGAAAAAAGGCCCCGAAGCAGGAAATGCTCCAACTTATATACACTCACACAACCAATCACTCCAGGCTACGTATTGCTCAGCCATAGGGTCCTCATAGGAACTCTTGCCTGGTAACAATGGGCGCATGCGCAAATGGCTTGTTTACAGGAAGCTAGAGCGGTGCCGCCAATCCTCTGGGCGCCATCGTGGAGCGGCGACCACCGCTTCCCACACATCTCTTTTTAAAACATTGCTTACTGCAAAGACACCTGTGTGTACCACACTCTTATACTACCTGAGTAGGAGCAAGCAAAGAGTGTAGATATCCTACTTTTTCTCTTAGCTGCTTCTGTTCTATTCTTTCTCCCTATTACCTAAGCCCCATCTTTGAACTGTATGCCAAAATATTATACCAAGCACAATACCTCCTAGTGGTTTTCATCCTTTAATCCTGTCCTTAGACACATTACCATAGTCTCAGTTACTTTCTTCAACACAGCCAGTGCCATAATTGGGGTTATACATTACCCATGTAGATTATCCTTTCAGTATTTGGGATTTTCAATTCTTTGATAATTCTCCTTTAATTATCTTATTTTCCACCCACCTCAGCTACTTGCTCTATTAAGCATGACCTTAATTTTAAGCATTATACTCTTTATTCATTATTTTTTATTCTTTCCATTCAGATATTTCTTTCTAGTACCCCAACTCCAGCGATCATTTTATATGATCTGTACCTATAATTCATTAATTTTTACCATGTTTTCTCTCTTGTCCCCTCATGTCTGGACTACCTTCTGTTTCAAATTTAAATATCATGAACAGTTGCTATAATCATTCTCTTGCATATACTCCTAAGTTCCCTGACCCTTTCTTGCTTCATCATATTCACTTATCAAAATTATAGGCTTCCTTAATTGCAAATTGCACCCTATAACTGAATTCTGCTGAAGAGAAACACACCACACTGAATGGTTTCACTTTAAATGCAGGATCACAATCCTAAAGCAAACCTTTAATACTACCTAACAATTATACTAGAGTTTTTTCCTAGTCCATTTACCCTTCAGCTCTCTTAGATAGTTAATCATGTAATTTCCCTTTTCTCAAATTGCTAATATGCACTCCTTCCTCTTCAATCTCTGCTTAAGATCTTCCTTCCTATTTTACTGTGGAAATTTAATCAATCAGATGAGAACTTCAACAATCTCTGTAGTTGAGCTGTCTGTGCTCTGAGAACAGGCCAACTCCTCCACTTATAGGGAAGGTTTCCTTGTGCCCCTTTGTTCTAAATAAGGTGATTGCTGGCACATTTTCCCTCTTTCAGGTGTATCGAATTCCTTCTCACCAGCCCTGCCACCCTTTACGGCATCTTTTTTACATGGATAGTGTCTGTTATTGATCCAATTTTTAAAAATCTTTTAATTCCACTTTATCTCCAATTACTTCCCCATTTCTCACCTTCTCTACATAGAAGACTGTTCATTAGACTTGTGTACACTCACTCTCCCAGATTATCTCTTGAATTCATTCATTATTTCTGTTCCTCCTCTGAAATTGGGTTACCCATGGCCTCCACATTGCTGAATCCAGCATTTATTCAGTTCCAGTCCTCATCTTACTTGACTCATTAGCAGTATCTGGCACAGCTAATCACTCCCTTCTCTACTAGGCACATGGGCTTCCTAGATGGCACACACTATCTAGTTTTCCTTCTACTTCCCTGATTGCTTCTTTAGAGTCTTGCTTATTATTCACTTTTCGTCTTCATGTCATTTTTACATTGGAATGTCCAGTTCTTGAATCTTTTTTCAATTTACACCAAGTCTTTGGTGACATCCTGGCCCTAAGTGTCAGTGCTTTATAGAGTATTGTAAGTTTTTGCCCCAACTCACCATATCAGAGCAGGCAGAGTGGTTCTTTCAAACTGTGACATTGTGTTCTCTCTCTATGCAAAACTTTTCTGTCAGTCTGTTTTGTGTTGCTGTTAAAAATACATAACAACACAGCCTGGGTATTTTATAATGAACAGAAGTTTATTGGCTCAGAGTTCAGGAGGTTGGAAAGTCCAAGATCAAAGGGCTTCATTGGGTGAACAACAAGAACAACAAGAGAGAGAACAAGAGCGAGGGAGCCCATTCCCGGGAGAGTAAACACATTAGTATACTGCTGGGGACAGACTCTGAGAAGTCCCTCCTCTTTTTTTTTTTAATTTTACTTTTTAAAGATTTTTTTTTTTATTTGTAGATGAACACAATGTCTTTATTTTATTGCTTTGGATGTGGTGCTGAGGATCGAACCCAGGGCCTCATGCATGCGAGGCAAGCGCTCTACTGCGGAGCTACAATCCCAGCCCCAGAAGTCCCTCCTCTTAACACATTTACTATGGCAAATAAATACCAACATGAGTTTTGGAGGTGACAAATATTCAAACCACAGTAGTTTCCCATCTCAGAGCAAGTGTCCTGACAAAGACGTTTGTGTGGTAATGCTGTGTGTCTGTCTCATCTTCATCGCTCCTCCTATGCTTCCTTTATTCTTCACTCCTGCATTTATTATTGTCCCTTCAACTTAGAAAGCTCTTCTTTCAGGTAGCACATGGCCTCCATTTACCTCTTTCAGCTCTTTACTCATATGTCACCTCAATAACAAGACAACTCCCTCAACACTATCTAACATATTATACATTTGACATATTTATTATAGCCAGTTTCCTTTGCTAGAACATAAGGACCACAAGGATAGGGTTGTTTGTTTTCTCACAGATGTACTCCCTGGTACCGCTGTAAATGTTTGGTGAAAAAAGAAATGAATAAATGGGATAGATATGAACCAGAGACTGGCGACTAAATAATATTACTCATGAGGTTCTTTTTAATCGTAAAAAGTTTTATTTAATGTAGACTGGAGAATTACTCACAGTTCTATTATATTGAGATAAAATTGTTTTAGGCTAGTGGTTTGTGATTCTGCAGAGTGATGGAAATTGTATAATTGTTTAGATGTTAACATTACCAAATGTTGTCATTTGAAATACTTAGGGAGCTCGGAATGAAGGGATTTGAAAAGAAATCAGAAATTTCCATGGAAGTCAATAGGACAGAAAAAAAAGTAAAGACATTTATAACTCAAAGTATAAATGACTATAAGAAATATTTGAGGGCAGTACCTTGGGCCTGTTCTCATCCTGGCATTTCTAAAATTCTTCTGAGAAATTTTGGTATGTCATTTAATTTTTATTTGTGTGCATATGATTTGTTATAAAGCTGCCTAAAAAACATAAAATACAATTGTATCACATGGATTTTAATTTTAGTGGAATATTAATGTAAATATCTTAATACATGATTTATTATAGTGTATGCATATTTGGGTGGGTGTGGCAAAGGTGAAAGGTAGGGAGTGATTTGGTTTTGAATATATACTCTATGCTTTTTTATGTTTTTGAAGCAAGAATGATAGTTGAACTCTAAATTTCTAGGTTCTGAATAGTAATTTCTCATAGAAAAGATACCACCCAGACTGGATCCAAATGACCAGAAAGGAAATGGATATATTTTATAAAATGAGAGATGAATTTCTTGAATACTGTATTGAAGATGATTTCTTCAATACTGTCCAAGCTACTATAAAACCTGAACAAAGAATAAACATTTGTTAATAAAGTGTCACTGAGGTGAGGAAGAGAAATTAACATAGATCAAAATGGCAACTAAGTCAAAATATTCCAAAACCTTCCAAAAGCTTGCCTAAAAGATTAGTGGGGTCTATTGTGGACCAAGGAGTTGTGGAATAGTTTAAGTATAAATCTTCTGAAGAGGACAACGGGTGAGGGATGCAAAATGTTTAGGATGCTTTTATTAACTAATAGTTTTGTGAGTAAATTCACTTGGTTTACTCATTGATAATAACTCATTGATAATACTCATTGTCTAATAATATCATTCACAATAAATTTGTCATCATTATATTGTGCAAGGATAGTAAAATTGCTGCCTTTCCCTTTCGTCTGCCACTCTTTAAAGAATCGTTGTGCTTGGTTCAACAGGGAGGGTGAGCTATGCCCTGTGATCTTGAAGGAAGGGGTATGTAGGAAGAACTGCTAATATCCAGATAATTACTGCCAGACGTTTATGAATACACAGAACATTGGATCCCAAGAAGCCTCTGTCTTCTATTTTTAACAGCCTTCTTCCTTTGAAAAGTCTAACCAAATCCCTTTACATTTCAGGCTTTGCTGCCTCCCTCTTCTTTTCTGGACTGATGTTTTCTTCCCTGTCTGTGCTCCCACAGTTACCCTGCTTGTCCTCCATCACTTTATGCTCTAATAGTACATCTTCTCAATTGTATGTCTCCAGACTGAACTCTGAAACATCAACTTGTTCACTTTGGGATTCCTAGAGAGAGGCACAACATCCAAGTCACTGTAGAACACCTTCCTTTCACTGCATGTCTGTCATGGGGCTGAGTGCTTTACAAGTATTTGATTACTGAAAGAAAATTCTCATTGTTGTGTCCATTTTAAGGATAAAGAAACTGAGGCTTGAAGAGTTTGAATGACTTACCCAATGTCACTCACATGCAAGATGACAAAATCAGCACTTTAAAGTATTTCAGAAAGGTTTAGGGTGTTCTTAATCACTTTGCTATATCCAAATGCTTATTGACTGAGTGATTCAATTGTGAGTGGGAGATAATTTCAACCATGGACTATATATCTCATTAATGATGAGTCTCTAAATTCAAGGTTACCACTTTGCAAGAGTGTCTTAAAGTTGTGTGCCTTATTGGGAATATTGGGACGGTTCTTGGTAATGAAAGTCATTTATAAAACCACTCTCACTCTATAACCAAGTATGTAGAATAGGGGAGAAGAGATCCTAGTAAAGTTACCTACTGCAGAGTATTCAGAAGAAAAATGATTTCCCTTTTGGAATGAAGAAATCAGTTTTAAAGTAAGAAGGAACAAAAATTTTTATCTATAGAATTTCAACTTCAGCTTCCAAATTCTACTTTCTTGGTGGATAAAAAAGAATGAAAGATAAAGCTATATCTCATGTTTTCAAGTCTTATGTTTAATAAAAATCAAATAAAACTCTGCCAAATGGGTGAGTGGGAGTCAGATGTATAATTAAACCTCCTTCTGGAATATATGCCACTGAGAGATCAAATGGCTAGCATCAAATAGGTCTTTCCAAATATGATCTATTGCCTCATGGAAAGCTATCAATAGTTTTTCATCATGGAAATTTAAAGGAATAGATTTTTTAAGTAAATGTTCTAACTCATTTAAAAATCTAAGCACAAATTTAGAGAAAGAGAAAACTGAATAAAAAATTGTAAGTCATGCATTATACAAGATGTACCTCTTTCTATGTAGATTACATGTCAGGTTTCTTTTAAATTTAATACCACATAGGAGCTATTCCTCAGATTCTCTTTCTAAGACCCCTTCCAATAATGATTTACAATAAACACATGGACATAGCCATGTGATGGATGACATTTTATATGAAAACATTGGATATTTGCGTTTGACCTTTTATGATATCTAAGAAAAAAGAGGAGGGCACCAGGAAATATTCACAGCTAGCACAGAGAAGATGAAAATCTAGCATTACCTTTACATACCATTCCATACAGATAGCTCACTCTGTTAGGAAGAGGTAAATAAAATTTAAATTACAGGAAAAAAAATGTTTGCACCAACACTCACTTCTCCTCTAAAACCCCAAATAGATGCTATTTTATAAGATTATATCTATGGTAATGATTACAATTCATTAGATATCATTAAATATCTATTCTCAAAATCAAGATACTAAAATAACAATGTTTTAAATGCCAAATATGTTCATGGCATTTTTCTATTAAAAATCTTCAAAAAAGAGATGATTTGCTTAAGTGCAATGAATAGTTAATTTTATTAAAGTGACAAGTTGCAATTGATATTTCCTAGTATGGTTAATGAGCAAATGCAGTTCTCATGAGCGCCGTGAAGGAAAAAGTCATTCTATTGTTTGAAATCATATTTGGATACTTGAAATTTTCCATTTTCCTTCATACTTAACAAAGCACATAACACTAATTGATTCTGAGTCTGATAACTGATTGTTGTTATTCACTTTTTTTCTAGAAAGTGAAATTGAATGGTATCTGTGCACCCTGAGTAAAAAATACCCTGGCTCAATGGGCGGTACTAATTTAACGAAATGGTAAATGAACCTCCCATATTAAAGGAAAACTCTTAAGGAGTTTATCGTTCCATGGGAGTGAATGAATTAATTCCGATGTTCCTGGAATCATGGAAATTTTATTGCCTCTTGTTCACTAAGGGCTGCTACCCTGTACCAGTGCTCTCACCATAGTAATATAACAAGAGCTCGGCCTCCCTTTGAGTTTTCAGCTGGGAGAAGGGCCATTTCTTCCTGCTTCATGACCAACGCAGGATTACTGCATGCTGAGTACATTTGCTATAGTTCTCTCCCTCGAGGTCTGTAATGGTTGAAGAGATCTTAGGGCAGAATTTAAACCTCAATTTGGGCATGAGCTCTTTGAGTGTCTTCAGGTCAATGAGTTATGTTTAAGGGAAATTTCATTTCCTCTACTTAGCAATGGTCATCAGTGTGTGGGGAGGTGTTCAGGGGTGGTGGGGGGAGTTCATGTAGCTGTGTTCCCTGAATATAGCCTGTGGATAAAGGAAAGACAAGAATGCATCTGAGTAATCAGAATGTGGAGCTGAGAATTCATATAGTTCTTCTTTCCACATTAGTATGATTAGGTCAGCCACTGAACTTTGCTTAAATAAAATGTAAACATTCAGAATGTCTTATGAAATAAACTATGTTGTTTTTTTCTTTAGTGATTGTCTTTATAATCATAACTTTTCTATTTTATTCAGTAATTTTAATATTCTCATAAAAGTTACTGCAGGATAATATTAAAGAAGTCATTGTGACAGCACAAGATTTTTGTAAAGCTAGTAGAGTAATTTTAGAAGTGGGGTTTATCTTTTGTAGTCAAAGGGCATATATTGAATGATAATATGAATAATAACTACAGTAATAATAAAAGCAACAACAGATTATCAAGAGTTTGGTACATATATTAACTACATATGGACTATTCTACCCAGTCAATGTTGAAAAACTGGGATGTTTGGCACAATGTTTGGAGTTGTGACACAGTAGCAAAAAAGTTAATTCCTTTTGACTTCTGCCAGTTAGTATTAAACTTATGAGGCATGAAATCATCTAATTCTCAATAATAGGTTTTCTACAGAGTTCCCAGTAGAAAACATTTATGCTTGAAACATATGCGCCTAGATCTCACAAACCACAGGAACATTTATTTACAAGGATGCAGGCAGTCTTCTCCTCTCAATGCTTAGAAACAAAATATTTTTTGGAAAGACAGGGGAAAGTGGACCATAAATTTGCCCATATCTTTTGCAAAGGCCTAATAAATTAACTGAGTTAAAGCCTGGGATATATTACATTTGCATATTTATATATCCAAACTTTTGGCAATTGCTACTTTTCCTTCTTCTCCATTTTACTCTGGTTTTCTTTATTTTTTTGTCCATTGGAATGGTAGGTTTTATTTTTGTCATCAAGTGGTGAGGTAAAGGATGCCTGATGAGATCAAACTGAGATGAAAAATTATCTCATTTCATAGTATGAAAGGATCAATTTTAACATATCAAGTTTCCTGAAAGGCAGAGGAGATAAATGTGTATTGGACACAGAACTGTCAGTAACGTGTTCTCAATCTTATTTTCACCTGATATTTCAGAGTATAGTCAGACCTTTATGAGAAAATTCTAGGCTGAAATAATTTAGATTCAAAGGAACATATATCACTACATTTTAGCCCACGTCATGATCTTTTAGAACATGCTGGCCACTTACAGAAATAACTGGGTCTCAGTTTCTTTTCTTTCCTCCCTTCCTTCTTCTTTCCTTTTTTCCTTTTTTCTTTCTCTCCCTCCTCCCTCTCATTCTCTTCCTTCTCTCACTCTGATTTTCAAAAAACACAATTTTCATCTTCTTTCAAGAAGTCTAATCTCTGGTTCTGAGAATCTCCATTATTCTGTAATTTCCACTCTGGGCATCTGTTTTAGTCTAAATTTCTATTTAATTTTCTTATTGTATCAGATTTTAGAAGTACTACATTTACAAAAAAGTACAAAGAATAAAAAAAATTAATATCCTATCATCTAGAGATGATCATGATGTGTCTATCTTTCCTTCTTTATGTGTTATACATTTATGTATATTATATAGATGCATATTAACATATACATATATATGTAAGAAAACATTTATGTTGTAAATTATGTTGTAAAGTGACATTGGAGTTATTCATATTTTTATTTAATATCCTCTATGAAGTAGAGAATGTACCTCTGTAAAACCATTCCTGTATGTTAAAAGCACCTTGAGATATTTAAAGAAAGTAAAAATGGGTAAATGAATAAATTAATTTTCTATACTTCAGTCCCAGAAATTTTAATTTAATTGATCTAGTTTCATACATAGATATTATTTTTAAAATACACTCCACATATTTCTGTTTCTTAACAAGGAAAAAAAAAGGAGGGTTCATACTATGGGAACTTCTCATTTGCCCCAAATCTTTTTATTTGGAAATAAGTGGAAATTTACACAAATAATAAACTCTGCCCATCTAGCTTTTCTCCTACTTGATCTGTGACTGTTGGCTAGATTCTTCTGTTGTGGATTCGATCACAATGTTCAGTTCTTCACTCTGCCCATATTTTAAAATTATATATCTATCCTCCTTTTCAAATGACTTTGCAAAATCTCCATTATTAGACAAGGAGGAGAGCATATCTCTGACTTTTTGATATGTTCCTTGATTTGGGCAATAAAGCGTATGTGGACTTGAGATAAGCAAAGGCTTGGTATATGTCTGTGTCAAGATCCAACTTGACATGATTTCCACCACCTTGGTCCTAACTGCCATTCTGACCAACAAGTGACTTTGGAATGCATTCTAAGCCCTAAAGGATAAGCAAAGTCATTAAGATAGTGAACATAAAGCTTTTATGCTAGACACATTTTTCTTAGATGTTTGACCATTTCACAGATTTTGAGAAAAGTCAGGTGAATCTCGTTTGTCATGCCCAACTTTGTCTGACCTAGCAAATAAACTGCTTCCCTCTGCCTTGAGGTGTGCGGATCCTCCTGTCTGGCTGTCCCCAGGACACACAGTTTATTCCATAAATCTATGATAATTACATTTTGTGCAATCCTGTATTTGCCTCTTTTTTCAGTCTCTCAACACCTTCTGCCTTTGCCAGTGGGTTCTCCTACACTAGGTCTTTCCAAAACAGCTTGACTTTTCATACTTTTTCCAGGTGCCATGAAAAGAACATTCCTAGTTAGTGATGTTCTAGAGAGAATAAGTAGATACATGGAGGATACCTAAGCTCAATTTACAAATAGAGCCAAGCCCAGCTTGCTCAAAGCACTAAGCAGAGCTGCTCTTGCTGATCCATAGACTAATAAGTAAGAAAACTAAATGAATTGTTGTAAGCTTTGATAGTTTGAAGGTTTTGTTATATAGCACCAATACAAAACATGAATGAGTAATCCATTTCTTTTGCTTTTATTTTTACTTTTGGTTTCTATGACAGAAGGTTCTCCTTCTCTACTTCTGTGTCTTCCTACTTAGGGGACTTTGCTAGCCTGTCTTCTTCACTTTAAGTATAAATGTTACTCTAGAACTTCATTTTCAGTCTTATACATTCTTACTTAGTAAATTTTAAAATAATGGGAATCAAAACTGTATTGTATCTTCATTAATATCTCCAGAATTTATGGTCTTTATAATTGAATGTGCCATCAAGATTCAAATTCAAACACACAGAAATTTAACTTACTATTTTCTCTCTCCAACCTGTTATTTCTCATGAGTTGCCCATACTGGTTAAGACTATTATACTAGTTCAATTAGAGAGAGACAGAGAGGATAAAATTATTTTAGATTCTTATTTTTTTATTGAATTCCCAAAGCTAATCGGTTACTTGACAAACTTCTTTAACCATATCCTTAAGACTTATTTTATGAAGAGTTTCCTGGCTACTTCTGTTCACTAGCATTTGGAAATTTTGTACTTTAAAATTTGTTTTTATATACATATATTCTCATTTCTTTCTCTGAATTCATTTTCCTAAGAATGTAGATAGTTTTCATGGTTGATAATGGTTGATTCAGTGCTAAGACATGATAGGTATCCAGAAAATGTTTCTTGAATAAATTATGTCAGAAGGTATCAGAGAGTATGTAAATAATGTGCCCTTTTTAGAATTTGGCAGTATAACCAAGGATAAATTATTTGACATTTATTTTAAGTTACCACGTCTATAAATTGGGAATGTGCCGTGCTATTCATCTTCACCCAAGAGTTGTTGAAGGATTAACAAAGAGAGTAATTTAAAACAGAATCAAAGTGCAAGAAAATGACAATGAATTATATTAGATTATAGAATTTGACTCATTGTGTTATTAGTATTCTTTCTGTCTATTGAGATCGTATTGCCAAATGATGACCTAATTATATCTCATTTGCCAGATGGCTAATTGTGGCAAAGAAAAAGACAGACAGAAAAAAATATGCATCTATTGTAAATGTTGTGTTTTGATAGGAATTTTCCAGAATTACTAATTTATGTTTTAAAATGATCATTTTCACGTGGCTTTGGAAAGCTGAATACTTTAGACTTTAAGACAGATTCTAAAAACATGAAAAGTGGATGGTGATTCAAAAAGCATAGTCACTAGCAAATAACCAATGTAATTTAACTTAAAACAATGTTTTTTGTTTACAATGGTGGGTCAAATTTTATTCCAAGGAACAGAATGATGTGATATGACTGATCATATATCTTCCCAATTGTTTTTGTTATTTTTTTACTATTACCGGAACATCAGGCTATAAGATGGAGGCAGTGCACATCCAAATCCCCCAAAATACTTCAATCAACCTTGTAAAAAAAAGACTATGTAGCCGAGCATGATGCACACCTGTAATCTCAGCACTTTGGGAGGCTGAAACAGGAGAATCGCGTATTCAAAGCTAACCTCAGCAATAGTGAGGCAATAAGCAACTCAGTGAGACCCTGTCTCTAAATAAAATACAAAATAGGGCTGGGGATGTGGCTCAGGGCTATATTAAGACTTTTGAGGCACTTAATAACTTACTTTACCTACCTTCCACTAGCTTGGTGTAATTCAAAACAAAACAATACAAAAATCATCACACATGGTTAGGATAGTCCAACATAATTTTGATGTTTATTGTTATAACCAATTTTGAACCTTTTATAAAACATTAAATCTTTACGAAAATGATTTTGGTTCTCCGACTTGCTTATTCCCTTGGTTAATATCTGACCTACCTTTCAGTGATCCAGAGGTTCTTTGATTTCTTATTATCTGTTTGCTATATTCTTAGACCTACTGATGATCATTTTGTCACTTTTCAGTCAATTATAAAATAAAAGTAGAACTTGGTTTTAAACTATCTGATAAAGTTTATTTTAAAGGGAATATTCACATATAAAATTATTTGTTAATATAAGGAAAATTAAGAACAAACAAAAGAACAAAAACAACTTTAAAATATGTATTTACTTACTCATACTGTATGCAGTATACTGGGCTTCATATGTTTTTACTTTCTGAAAAAGTTAGCAGTATTTTATATTATTATGTATATGTTGGACTCAGGCAAATGTGTTGGCAATCAAGTCAGATCTTAAAAATATTAATGCTCTGTGATATTCATTTCTTATTCTTCTCACAGTTCAATAAATTAAAAAATAGTGTTTAGCATGTTAAACTCATTAGGGTCCAACATTGATCTCATCTGTATCTTATTATAGTGTTTGCTACCAATCACCTTAATTGTAAAATGAATTGCTTAGTCACATATCTAGTAATGAGTAGAATTGGCCTTCATAACCACTTCTCTATTGTTATCAATCAGCTATTTACATAATCACAGGGGAAACCATATCATTATTCACTGTGAGACAGAGTAACAAACATCAAATTTAATTGCCCTACTAGGCTCTGGAGTCATAATCTTTATACAACACTTAATGTTTTCATTACTTATCAATTCACTTATAATTATGCAATACTCGCAAAAGTTAAGCAGCTAGCAAATAGTAGATCTTCCACTGCTATTTATGCAGAGATAAACAAATAGATGGAAATATGCTGGAGCGAATATATTAACTCAAATGATTATATAGAATGTCAATTGTTCCAGTTTAGCTTTATTAATATTTTTGGAACTGATAGTGTCAGAGTGCTTACCTTTTGTGGATAAAAGTTTCATATCTTTTCATTGACTTTATTTATTTTTCAAATGATTCTTCCTGAGACATTTTTGCATTTGTGCTGCCACTTGCTGATTCCTTTTCCTAATAAAGTGATTCTGGAAGAAAAAATAACAATTAACATATTGTCATTCATGTATATATTCATTCATTCTTTACACATTTTAAAAAAAACATTAGACACTGGGAGCATAAAGATGACTAAGAATAGACATTATACCATCCAAAGTCTAAAATCTTACAGATGCTCAAGTAAGTTCTGAATTAGAATACACACAAAACTTCTGGAAAATATCTAATGAAGAGATAATGAGGGCCTGGGAACATAATCTCCTGAATACTTGGTATTTATAACATTTTTAAAAATAAAGAATACAGTTTTCATCTATTCCAATAGCTTTCAGATCCTTATAGATTCCAAACTTCTTCAGAGATAGATCTGCCACAGCCTGAGGGTCGTTAAGATTATCTTGAAAACCATTGCTCTACTCTAAGTGTAATTGTTGTGTATAAAATATTTTATATAGTTAGCTGGATCACTTAAGTTTTTCTTCGATTCTCTACCCTAATGCCCCTGGAGGTTGGGCCACACTTATTTCATGGTTTTGTTATCCCATATGTTATAACTGAATATACTCATAAATATGTGCTTCAAATCAGTACTGTGGTTTCGGTGCAATAAGAACTCTAACGTAAGCCGGGCGCGGTGGCTCACGCTTGTAATCCCAGCACTTAGGGAGGCTGAGACAGGAGAATCGCGAGTTCAAAGCCAGCCTCAGCAAGGGCGAGGCGCTAAGCAACTCAGTGAGACCCTGTCTCTACATAAAACACAAAATAGGGCTGGGGATGTGGCTCGGTGGTTGAGTGCCCCTGAGTTCAATCCCTGGTACCA